>VYXH01000914.1:191918-241698 GCA_013397275.1 Burhinus bistriatus | reverse complement strand
CCCAGTGGCAGATTCCCCCCCCCCCCCCCCCTTATATTTTTTGTATTTCTTCTGTACATAACTTTGCTGTGGATCATACTTCTCCCCCTCAACCTCTTTTCGCCATACCCTCCCTCAGAAAATGTCAGCAAGCGATTGTTCCTTTGCAGAGCTGCGAGCCCCTAGACAGAGGCTTTTCCAGTTTTATGAATGCACCATTTGTTGCTGAGGGCACAACTGTTCGATATAACTGGCTGCATCCCACTCTGCTTGGGACCAGCATGCACTACAGCCAGGCTGTGCATAAACCAGATTTTTGTATTAAATGGCACCATTTTGTCCACAGCAGCAGTCTGTCTGTCTTTTGTGTGTGCGCGTGTGAGACTTGCAGTTTTCAGATGCAAAATATATAAAGAACAGCAGTTTTGCAGAAATACATGTTACTCAGTGAGCGTACCATGCTATTTTAAGGTTTATTTTTCTTAGGGAGTTCCTGATGAGTGATATTTCTTCATTATTTTGTGTAGGCGGACCGAGGCAAAAGCACATTTTAAAATATTTTATGAAATGGATGCATGGTATAACATTACAAATGTAGTTGTTTTATTGGGGACATACTCAATTATAACTTAACTGAAAATACACATAGCACTCTGAAAGTGTATGTGCTCATTCATGTTTTATTGTATGTCATCAACCCGCTGTATATCCCCCCCCCCCTTTTCTTGTTAAGTGCTGCAGGGCTGGAGACTGTATAGATGTAACCACTTAAAGATGCTCGGTGCTTTACATTCTTAACTACATCTAGGAAATGTCATCTGATGTCAAACCTGGCACTCGCTGCCTGCCCGCTTACGTGCCCCACCCCCCCCCAGTGTAATTCCCTGGGTTTGGCTGAAATGGTGCACGTAGCTCCGGGCTGCTGGGCTGGGATGGGATGTGTTGGGGGAGGCCAGAGGGTTTGTGTGGCCATCCAGAGCGGCTCCTGTCCTGGTTGAGATGCAGTCTTTAATATTTCCCAGTACAGCTTTCTACAGCGCACATACATCTGTGACGCTGGGTTTACGCTTAAAATAATGCAATGCTGGCCTTCTGGCAGACTGGGAGGTGCATGAGGAGGGGGCGGAGGCGCAGTTGGGGGTTAGTGGGTACCGTGCTGTTTACATGCCGTTTCTCTGTTGTTTCCCCCTCGGCCCGGAAAAGCAGCTTTTGGAAAGCGCTGTCCCCATTCTCAGTTCCGCGAACGCAGGCTGTAAAACAGGGAGGTTGCATGAGGCTCTGGTCCCAGCAGCTGAATCACAGCTTCAGCTTTTAGTCCACGCTGCCTGTCTCATTTGTCTCAATGCCAGGAGTTTCTCCTCGGAAGCACAGTGGGCTCTTTTCCCTATCTCTCCTCTCTCATACCTGTTGAAACCCTCCCCTAGCAAATAGGAACACCTCCAAAGCAACTCACTAGCTTAGAAATTGCCCACTCGTGCTTCAGTAAAAATACTTTCCATGCTCCATCATGATTGTGTTTAAGAAATGGGAAAAACTGGAAATACCTCTAATTTTCCCTCTCTAAATAAAGTGGTACTGAGTGGAGAAGATAAGGATTCCCCACCTCACACTCCTTTGGGTATCCAAATGAGTCTGAGCATCGGGTAGGCTTGCCTGAAACGTAATAATCCATCCACCAAAAAGAAATAATAATAAAAAACACAGCTGTGCAGGCTTTCTGTGGAGGTTTCCACCCCCCCACCCCCCATGTTCCTTCATATATTCACTGCCCACATAATGTTACCCGTGGGATGAGGGTGGGAGGGGGAAGCTTGTTCCCTTTCATGTGACTGCAGCACAGTTAATAATTGTACCAGACTTCAGGCACTCGCGTGACCAAAGGGATTGATCGGATTCGTAACTGGAGAGAAGTTTTTCAGGCACATCTTCGTGCCTCGACATCACGGCAGATTCAGCGAAGGAGCCAGATCTGCTTTCTCTGTGATTGCTCATTTGTTATCAGCTGGCTAGCATATAGCATGCAGAGACAAAGGCTGCCCTGGCCTGAAAAGCCCCTAAAGAAAAGCAGTATAGTAAATACATCTGTAAAATGGTGTTCAAGTTACAGACTGCATGCGTCTCATGTGCTCTCGCTTGCTGGCTCCATCTTCCCCTGTGCTTTCTGCCTTAAAAAAGGGATGGCAAAATAGTTTGATAAAATGCATCAAGTGCTAAACTGTTAATATGATTTTTAAAAAAAGAGGAGTCTTTGCTCAAGCATATGTTTCCAACACTTTAATCTTTTATGGACTGCATACTTGCTGTGGGAGTGGAAGGGGATGTTGCAGGCTTACTTTCAGTGTACTTAGAAATCTTTCCCACAGCATAAAAACTCCCCAGAAAACACGTGAAACAACGGCCTGGAAACCAGGAAGTTTCTGATGCCTAGCACTCACTGCTCTGAGGGATTTGCTGTGCTCTGGAGGTCATGTAATAATCTTTCTTCTTTGTTGGCTTCTCTATTTTACGTACGATGGAGGGGTGCGTGTGTGTTGCTGAGCTTTTAGGGGTCCTTGTTTCTGTACCATGTTTTTGCTCCTGGTTCTTTTGTTACTGTGCTCTCATGATTAATAGGTCTGCTGCTTAAAATGGCTACTGAACCACCACCGAGTTCTTGCCACTGGTTACCAACTGCTTAACCCCTGTCAAAAACCACCCAGCACAGCTTTGAGTTGATGCTTTTGTTGCTTAGGAGGTGTATTTCTGATCTTCGGGCTATCCATTAACCCTGTGAATACTGTACACAATGAAGACATAAATCTGCTGTGGTGATGAAGGTACGTCCTGGTGCTGTGATCACTGCTGCTGCTGCCCCTGCACCACACTCTGGTTAGATTTGTGTGGCATGCAGTCTTCTGGGTGTATGGTTTTGGAGGGGGGGGTTGCTTTGTTTCCCTGCCCCCTTAGCGCTTTGCATAGTTTTGGGGTTCTGTTGAGGAGCTGCAGGAGTTGCTAACAAAGAAAAGCGGTGACAAGGGTGGGAAGTTTGGCACTTGAGGGCTGGTGGTCCTGGCGAGTTGATAAGGACCAGTTCCCTACAGGAAAGAAATTGTGCTTCCAGTTTCAGTCTGTGATGGACTTGGCATTTTGTCTTCCGGCGTCTCCTTTGCCTGTGCCTGTGTTTGTTCTGGAGTGTGATGGAGCGTGAAAGGAGTCCCAGGCGAGAAGGGGCTGCAGCTTGGGTGTGGTTGCCAAAAAAAAAAAAAACAAAACCCACAACCCTGAAAACTCGACCAAAAGGAGGGTTAACCGGAACATACCACAAAACAGGTTAGGCAGGACGCTGAAGCCAGATACGAACCTTCTCCCCTGCTTTGAGGCATCTTCAGTACACCCTCCTCCCTCTACCCTTTAAGGATTTTTCCCCCCTCCTCTCCGTTATGAAATAGTCCTGTGCCCAAACTGGGTTTGAACGTGGCGCAGGCTGGATGGTTGCGGTGCTTGCTCGCCTGCTGCCAGCTGTTTCTTAAGATATAGTGGGTGCACTTGTCTGTGCCCGTCATCCCACCACAGAGGCAGCGCTCTGCGTGGCACGCAGCTCCCTGTGTGTGCCTTCGTGTCCTCCGTCGGCTGGCTGGGCTGCCTTGCGAACGGCCCCAGCTGAAAAGGAGCGGGGGAGGAAGAGCAGCAAGGAGACAGGGAATGCTGGCGGGTGGAGCTTGGAGGGCTGATCCTCCACGTAGTTAATCATTACTTGCAGCATAACCTGTTCCTGTTTTCCAGAGGTTTCACTGGGCTCCGCAGCCAGAAGCATATGAGGAATATGTGACAAACTCCTTTCCGAGCAAGACGATTTGCCTTGCAGCAGCAAGGCCAGTGTCTAATACAGGACATAATTTCTTCTGTAACATGTTTATGCCTAATCGTTCAGTAAACATACCATATATAGTCTGGTTCGTGCTTGCTATAACACCCTGCTGCAAGGCGACTTTGCTAGTACCACACAGATTCTTTAGCTCCTGGTAACCAGCTGACAAATAGGATGTTGCCATATGTAACATAAATATTCCACACAACCGGGGTTTTTACACTCCCGCTCATAGTGCGTAAAGCACATGTTTCTGATCATGACAGTCTTACAGTCTTAAGTCTAGCACTTTGAAAAACGAAAAGGATTACACAAAACAGGGTACCTTATCAAAGGATGGACCAGATCCCACATATGCAGTTTCGTTGCAGAATGAAGATTCCACTCTTTCCGTAAACGTCAGACGAAGTTCATATTTAGGAATCAATATTTTGGGAACTTTTTTTTTTTCCTTTCTTTTTTTTCCTCTCTCCACTTCAGATAAACGTGTGTTGCCTTCTAGGTGATGGGTCTCAACCTAGAGCTATGATTCACTGAGAACTTTCTCTTTTCATTCTAGCATCTTTCATAGAATTTCTCCCCTTTTTCTCTGTGCCCTCTTTTTGTTTACCCTGTGCTACCAGGATACTGAGCATGGCAGAGGACATGAAGAGCATCACTGTGGCTGGATTCACAGCTTTCTTAATCAGCTGGTACATACGGTTTGCCTTCAGCTTTTTTCTTTTTTTTTCTCCTTTTTTTTTTTTTTTTTTTCCTTTTTTTTTTTTTCTTTTACCTTGTGAAATTACTTCAGTAACATTCTGACTCTTTCTGTGCTAGCAGAAGTGATTCAGGAAAAGGGGATGAAGCCTACCTACCTAGAGCGGGGTGGGGTATTTTTGCCTTTTTGTGCCTTCTACTTCTTGTCCCGTTCCTTGATGTGTGAGAAGGCAGCGCAGTGGTGTGGACCCCAGATAACCTTGCACAGAGCTTTCTGGCTGGCTGCTTGGTGATGGCTGTTAGCGCCTGGGTCCAGCAGTTTAGCGACTGGCAATGTCTCCGGTACCACCGAGACGGTTGCCTAATCAGAGAGGGTGCTGGTTAGATGCAGATCCATACAGGTGGATTTTCCTCCAGTGACTCGCTCCTTATTTAGGCAACGCCTCCAGAAGGGGAGACTTTGCAGGGGGAAATGTTTGGGTGTTACATAAATGAACAGGACATGCATTTCTCCGACTTGTCTCTCATTGGCCTCGTCAGAGTGAATTATGTCTGACTGCTTGGCAGTTAATTGGACCATCCTTCCCATTTCCTAAGCTGATAAGCCCCTTGCTGTCTGCCTCAATCAGGCTTCTTTGTTTGAGAAGTTACTAATGCTGCAGAAGAACAGAATAACTACTTCCCTCTTGTACTGTAACCAAGTGAGGTGCTCTGATCGATAAGTCTATGAAGATTGACCGTATTTCTTCAGCAAAATCCTTTCATGAGACTTACTTGTAGCATAACACCAGTAGCAGTTGACAGGCACTGAAAAGTAGGTATAGCCGGTGTATTTAATACATACCTTGTCCCTTTTAGAAAGAATTACATTCATGTTTTAAGTTACCCTGCGAGCAGCTTTATTCTGGCAGATCCTAGTAGCCGTGTGGAGTACCACGGGTGCCTGTAGTTGTCTGTCCATCAGGATTGGGTCTCAGAAATGGCTCCCTTTTACCGCAAAGCCTTCAGACTGGGACTGTCTTTCCTGACGTGTCTGAACGGTGCCAAGCTTAAGGTGGGTGTTGCCAGAAGGTGAGTAATAAATGATGATTAATCGTCTCTGCGCTATGGATGAGTTTGTATGAAAAAGCACTTGACTAAAGGCTGTGCTTCAACAAGCTCATCAAAATTAACCACGCAGTAGACAGTAGCATAGCATCCCAAAGGCCTGACTCTTCGTCTCTTGGTTGGTTTTGTTTTGACTTCTGTGGATTTACTACATCTGATTGATGGAGAAGCATGGGTCCCTTTGTCTCCAATGTTAAATGATATCAGTATTACAGATTGCAAATGGGCTGAGTGATACAGAATTGTGTGCACTAAAAGTAAACACCCTTTTGTTAGATTGCTCAGTAATCTTTTTAAATGCAAAGGTGTGGTTGTGAACCTTGCAGGTATGCATCCTCATGTTTGTACCATTGAGTCTATGATATGAGTGCATAGGAAGGGTGCAAAGATACCAATTCCTGTGTTAATTGTATCTTGAAGTTGAAAAGTTTTATTCTGTAGGAGACTACTTGTCCTTTGCTGTCAAAACTGTAAATAAATAGAAATAGAAAATCTAATGCCATAGTGGTTTTTAGAATAGTTTCGAATAGTTTCCATTCTGAGTTCAGGTATTGATTTGATCATCTAATTGCATCTGTCTGATCATACGTTTATTTCTAAAACCTTTTGAAAAGTAGGATTTGTCACAGAAATCTTCCTTCTCCCCCCATCCTTCGACTGTTTCTGGCAACTTTCAGGGCCCTAAGCACACAAAACAAGTATTGGAGGATTTGCTCCTTGCACAAAAACTGATGGACTGGGCTTTTTTGTTCTTAAAAAGCTTTCCAAAGTGAAGTTTCCCTTAAGCTAGGCATAGAGGACGTGAAGTATGCAAAGAAAATAAATGCGCATTGCATTGTGAGCCTGCCTTTGTAGGTGTACTCTGACCTCGGGAAGTGACTGGTTTATTTTTTGTTCTACCCCTGAGTTGGTGTTGTTGAGCCCTAGCATGTCTGTGGCATCACTGGAGGATGAGGAGAGGACGTAGACGCTGTTGAATTCAAGCAGCCGTTAGTGGTGTTCAGCCGTTATCTGTTCGTTATGTCCAAGAGACGTAGGAACTCGGGTGAGCTGAATGTGGGGCCCCATCAGCGGGGCAGGATCTGGTGGAGAGGCTAGGGGAGGCAACTACCAACGGTGGCTGGATCGCCATCCCTTCCTCCCAAGGACTTGTTGGCAGTCATCAGACCCCAGACAGCTAGCCAATGACCTCTCGTACTCTGACATCTTTTATTAGCACTTTTATCGCCTGACATTCAAGGTGATGGGTGGAGAACTTGCATTTGGATTTTAAAGTTTCTGAAAGAGTGTTCATACTCTGTATCTTGTCTGAACCTCAGCCGAGCCAATTCAAGACCAGCTAGCAGCCACTGATTCAAAGGCATTGCCATCTACGGTGGGATCTGTGAGCTTCAGTCTTCCTGAGTGGAGGTGATGAGGAAGGAGGGGGAGGAGGTGTCCGTGTCTTAAAAAAGAGTTGCAAAGGAAAAACTGGAAAAAAAGCAGCTACTCACTATGAAGTTCTTGGGAAAAAACATGCTGCATATGTAGTAGTTAATGTGAATTGCACTCTGCACGCATGGTAGCATGCTTATGGGGCTTATGGGAGGGCAACTTGGTAGGCTGCAGTGAAGTCTTAGCAACTGTGAAAGGAGAGAAAGGAGGAGGCAGCCTGGCTTCCCTGAAAGAGCTAGAGGAACATCAGGGATGGAGCAGTTTAGGAAGTATTTAGCCTCAAAATTAGGGCAACTTGAAAAAGAATTAACTGCTGGGCCTGTAGTGATCTGTATGTTCATGTATGTATAGGGCCTTAAGCACAGAAGGTTTGGGGTGAGTCTGGAAAGGGTCCATGTTTAAGGAATGCAGTTCTTCTGGCTTCTGAGATAGCTTTTTGTGTAGACAGCATGGAAAACGATTACAAAAACAAGTATTGCAAGACGCTTAATGAGATGGGAAACTGGCAGTGCTAAGGCTGTGGCTCTTGGACTCGGGTGATTGTGAGAGAATTGCAGGTTTTTTCTGCGTTCTTTTTCCAAGCAAACATTTTGTGACTCATGAACAACCATGAGTGGAGTTTATCCTATCAGCTTAAAGTCAGCAACCCCAAAAATGCATTGAAAATCTCTCTTGACTTTTGAGATGAGGGGCTGTGACAGCAACTGGACTCGAGGAACAAAAGATACTTAAAATGTTTGCTGGCAATTCCACCAGTGTAGCCTAAGACTTCATCTGCTGAGATGTCAAACCGTCCGCTTTCACCGTTTTGGAGCAGGGGTGACTGGGACTGACCAGACCAGTTTTTAGGGAGCTTAGTCAGCTTCCTTATTTCCAGGTATACTGAGAGAGTCATCAGGGACAGGAATGGAGGGAGAATGTCAGTAAGTTCCTCTGCATGAAAGAAACTGGGCTGCCAGGAGGATTTTCAGTTGGAGATCAGCAGGCAGCTTTATTATGGGCCCTGTGTTCTCTTCCATGCGGCTCTACCAAGCTTTAACCATTTGTGCTGAAACACTACTTGTCAGGTGTTTAGCTTCGGGCCATGCTTGTTTTGGTTGAAAGAAAAATAAGTAATTAGAAAAAAAAAAAAAATTCTTCAGCCATTTCTAAGAATGCAGCTAAGGGAAAAGTAACTTCAGGTTTTGAATTCTTTTTCACATCCTCTTTTCTTATTGGAAAGAAGAAAAAAACACAACAAACGTAGAATCCCTAAAAAAGGGGGAGAAAGTCTGACCTGTTCTTCTAGTCCTCAAAGCTGTATTGCAGGGGCATTGAGATTTGGGAAGGGCGAAGCAGGTGGGAGATTGCAGTTACAGCTATTGATTGAATAAGCTAGCTATTGATTATCATAGGTGATTATCATGGGCAATGGTGATTTCCTCAGTGCGTTCTGTTCTTAGTGTCTGTTGCAATACAGATGGTAAAAAGGACTGTGCATGACCCAGAGTAAGCCAAGCATCCTTGTGTCCCTTTTAGTCTAGACCAGAGTAAGTCAGTTCAGCTCTGTGAATACTGAAGTTGTCAACCTAGTCCCACATCTTGAGTTCACAATTTAGCGGTCTTGTATACCTCTATGTTTGTCTGCTCTTTCACATGCAAAAAACATGTAGTGAATGTGTGACCGTTTCTCTTGCAGTGTGATAAACAGGTATAGGTTGAGGGGTTTGTCGGTGTAAGATGAAAACGTTCTCGTGAATGTGGTTTGCTTTGTAGGCACTTCTGTTCCATATGGAGTAAGGGTAGCTTGAAAGTTGTCTGACAAGATTTGTGCACCTTGCCAAACACCGCTGGTCTCCTAAATAAAAACAAAGGCCCAGAAGTTGGTAATAACCTGTGCATGTGATGTAAACAAACTTCCTGATGCAGGGGCCACACAGCCTTCCCTTGCAGACCACAGCTTGGCACCGTGACTTTTGTAGCTTCTGTTGAAGCTGATGGGTCTCCTCCATAGAAGAGACCTATTGGTATCAATCCATTAGCAAGACGGAGGCCTTGATTTGCAGTGAGCCCTTAAGTGTAATTTGCAATAGCCTGCTGACTCTATCTTACTAAACTGCTGTGGGTGCAAGAGGGAAACAGACTGAGGCTGGAGTAATACTTACCTTCGCTTCCAGTCAGGAGGAGTACCTAGAGCAAAAAGGAATGTGCCACACCTAGGATCTCCAGAGTTGGCTTTTCTGGGAACTTTGGTCACGGAGAATGAAATACCCTCGATGCTTTATACACAGGGTGAAGGTGGCTGCTATCTTAAAAAATACGCATGTGAAAACAGAACTGGAAGTTACTGCAAAGCTGCATTTGCAGGTATCACAGCAAGGAAATTGTTAGAAACCAGACCTGAAAGGTTTTACAACAGCGAGTATCTCGGGATGCTTCCTGACATTTCTCATTTACTTTGCTGAAGTGTTAGAAGAACCCCTTGTTTCCATAGTTATGGCTAGCAATTAATAAATTACTTTACGATTTTGTTTTGTTTTGCTATATACAGCGTGTATATATAATCTGTATTTTAATGTGCATTTAAAAACTCCTTTTTTGCTTGATTATGGGAGGGGAGACTGTGGAAAGAGTATTTTAAGTTCTTTGACGAGACACTTGATTGAAATTATTTTTTCATGTTAAGCACCCCAGAGCAATATTAAATCGCTCTGGCCTCCTCTGTTTCGAGAAACTCCTCAAAATGAAAGAAAAATCCCTTTTTTGTTTGTTTTCCAAGACAGAAAAGGCTGAATTTCAAAATGGGTTAAACAGTTCGGCGATTCGTATTCCATTTCTTGCAAACTTCCCCCTCCCCCCTGAGCCCAACCACTCTTCCCCTCTGCTCTTGCCCACAGAATTACCATGCAGCTAATTTTAGAGGTGGGTTTACACGTTTGTTTTAAAAACGCTGCGGTCTCCATCTCTGGTAATCCACCAGGTGGAAGCAGATGTGTAGAATATCTGTACATGTATTTGTAAATCTGAGTTTGAGCAGAGGGGGTTTCTAAGAGGGCAGTGTATGTGCAAAGGCAAGGGAACCCTCGGCAGTGTAATACCATCAGTAAAGCAAAAATTTGCAGTTAACCACTAGCTGGATTCGTTAGTGGTTTTTGTCCCTGTGGTGGGCCGGGTGACATTGTATTAGCCAATTCTTCTGATGGATGGTTAGAGATCAGTTGCCTGGCTGTTCTGAATTACAATAGGGAGAAGGCTGTCTGGGAGGGGATGGGGAGAATAAGGTAGGAAGTGGTTTCTTAGAGATGGGTGCTCTTGTCGTGCTAACAGAAGTTTTGGTCTGTTGGCCTCGAGTGTGCTTTTCTGACCTATAGAGCTCATTCGTCGCTTACTGATGTCTTCTTCCCTTCCGCCTGCTTTCCCGGTAACTACCTGGCATCCCTGTACCACTATGCTCCTGCAAAAAATGGCATCCTTGGAGACTGGGGGATATCCCTTTGTATTCAGCCCTCACAAAGATTTTGCTTTCGATGCATCTTTGTCTGGAAATATGCTAAAAGTGCTAAAATGTTTATTTTGTTTGGTTGAGGGATGAGTGGGAGGGCAGGGGGAGTCCACGTGGTGTCAGACAGGAAGCTTGAGGTAGCTCCGAGTGATTTCCTGAGAGCATCCCTCCAGCATGCGGATGCTCATGGTCTCCTAAAGGCAGTCATTTGGAAAGGGGCTGCACTATCCAGATTTACACTGCCCGCTACGTTTCATGTAACAGAAATGCTTTGACTGGATACTGCTGCAGGTTTTTGTGCTGTCTGACAATTTTTGTTCTTGTTTCTCGCTGACCTGTTGCGCTGAAATCCATGTCGCTGCCTGACAAACTGTGCTTATAATAACTGAAGCTTCACTAGTAGGGCAAAGCTGGACAGTAAGATGTGTTGAGTATGTATTGATTTAAATAATTTCTTTGCTGACTTGTTCTCTTTGAGCTTTGCTTAATTCTGAGCATGTTACAGAAGCGATCAAATTGTGTAAAAGTGAAGTGTTCCTTTCCAGTTATACTAGTGAAGATATTTGCATTTTAAGTCCAGAGTTACAAAGCGTAGTCCTCTACTTGTACTCGGTGCATGTTAGGTCAAAAATAAAATGGAGGAAGAGCTGAAAGAAACTGTTTGCATCACTTGAGGCCCAGTGGGAGCTGAGGGTCAGGATCACTCTGAGAATTAATCAGTTCACTAGAGAATACGATAATACAAGGAAATGATGGTATTGCAATAAGGTTTTAATTTTTTTTTTATTAATAGCAGAAACTTTAAAAATAAAAAGAGAGCAAGAGAAAGCCTGGGAGCAGAAGTGGCCTGAAGGGGAAATGACCAAGATCGGCTTAGAAATGCAGAGAATGGTGGTTCAGGAGTGCTGCTTTGCTGCGTCTTTGTGTGAAACTCCTTTCTGTCTTGTGGAGGGGGGGAGAGAGAGAGATCACAGCCCTGCGAAATCTGACTTCTTAATACTGTTTTGAATAAAGCAAAATAGTTCTGGGACTTCTGCTTTTCTTGCGGATTGAGGATTGCAAACAGGGAATGCTGGGCTGGTGGGAAAGCGACTGTAATCACAAATGTGAAAGTGGCATGTGGCCTTTTGTGTCATTTTTAACAAACCAAAACGTCGCAGAAATCTGCCTAGGCAAACTTTTGGTCCTGCTGTGCCCCAGTGCAATAATTATAATGCAGAAACAGCTGATGGGTCACGTCTCCAGCCCTGCGCAGTGTTATGACTTGCTACCTACATTCCATGTTTAGCTTTGAGCGATCAGATGGTGCAAGCAATGTGAGCTCGCAGTGCCTGAGGACATGCAGCCAGGCAACATGTCCTTTCCCTCTGCAGCTTTGGTGTCTTTTCTCCACTTGTGTCCCATCCCGTCCCCTTAAGGTGATGCAGTTTACAATAAATACTGCTCTCTGGAGGGGTCACCTGCCTGTGCAGGAGCATGTGTGCCATTCCCACTGTGCCGTATTCCAAGTCCAAGGCCCCAAGGTTTGTAAATATTGTTTCTAAAGTACCTGAGGACTCCAGGTGAGCTGCTTGCCCTACTTACCAGGGACTCTGGAGCTGTGGTTGGTACATGTGGTGGCACATGATGGCAGACTGTTTCAGCATTGTCGCTGATGTGACTTAATGAAGCATGAGTTGTATCAGAGGGTGTAAATTTTGTCTTTCTATGTGTGGAAAGGGTCATTTACAAATGTTTCCAAACAAACAAAAAGGTTGAAAATGATGCTTAATTCATCTGTGTAGACTGAGGGAGGCAGGGAGGGAGGGGGGGATATTTTGGACTTGTGTTTGTTTTGTGCTTAGCACTGTGTAAAAGGTACACCCAGTCCTTGATCTAGGAAAAATTGGATAGGTAAGCAGAAAATTACTAACTCATTGCTTGGGACTGCTCTTGCTCTCTTCTTCCAGGGATGCCATGGGAGAAGTGCGGTGCAGACACTTTAATTGTGGTAGTTTATTCTATTGTGAACTTATTTTCACTGGGTTTAATTGGAGAACTAAACTTCAGGTAGACTTCTAAATGATACGAGTGTTCTTTATGGCAGAGGGATTGCAAGCAAGCTCTGAGCTGGAGAGAAGGGAGCGGGAGGCAGGAGTCTGGAGATGGAGCGGGCTGTGGGTTCGTTCCACTACATCTTTTCATCTTTCCCTGGTACTGCAGCACTGCGGGAGTAGAGTTACCGACAACATTCTTGCTCAGGTCTCTCATCCCTCACTCAAATAGAGGGTGTAATTTGATGATGCCTCAGCTCCCCTGTGTGAAGGCTGTTCGTGAAACTAGAGGTGTGTATGTTTTTAAGTGAAAAACAAAAAAAAGCCCAAGCAAATGCAAATACCAAACCAGATCAATTCCGTGATCCCAGATCACTGTGTGGCTGTTCAAACGCTAGGACTGGCACGAGTCCGGAGGGAGAACGTGTGGCTGGAGCTGTGGGGTGAAGTGAGGACTGGCAGTCTGTCCTTCTGAATGACAGCCATGGCTTACATCAGGTTAAATCAGTCTGTACACTGCAGGCTGAGGCGAAGCAGAATGGATTAAAAACAGGTTTTCACTTCCAGCCTTGAGTTTCCTCGCAAGTGCACTTCTCTGTCAGCCTGTGGGGGAGTGTATGTATTCCTGCATCTTAGTTGCCGTGGAATACGAGAGGCATCTTTTTACAAGACAGTTCTCACAAACTTTAGTATTCACTGAGGTTTTCTGCATTTGATCTTCTGTGTCCACAGCTTTCACAAATAGATTTTGAATCTGGATTTTTATCTCCTCCTTCTTCATCTGTATCAGCTGTTATCGGCTGCAAACAGGTTAACAGTGAGGCCTGCTGGGCTGCTTAATGGGTGGCCGCCTGGCGCTGGCTTCGGGCTGATGCAGATCATTTCTATTGGCCAAGGTTATCTCCCTGCTGACCTTGTAGCCAGAACTCAGCTTCTCGGTGGCGTGGTAATTGTGAAAAGGAAGGCTTCTGAAAGAATTCCTGAAGGCTGGAATATCCTTTCTGTTTTTGTAAAAGCTGTGTTTTATTTTTATCACTGTTCTGAACGAGGAAAGTTTGCAAATTCAGAGAAGGTCGTGTTTGAAGATTCTTTTCTTCTAAAATCCACTGTGGAGACCCACCAAATTTAGCGTTGCAAGAGGCTGCTGTACCACAGCTTGGCTTAAAAGCCCACTTTTGCTCCTGTAGTTTCTCGGTTGCTTGCTCACTGAGCATTGATAGCTTGTCATACGTGATACAGGGCATCTGATTTCTTCCTAGCTGTAGCCTTTCATACCAGAATGTCTTTTCTTTCAGTTGTAGTTGGTTCGGTTTACTGGACTAAATATGTTTTCATGCTTTTGAGATGAAGAGGGACTTCTATTAGCTGCGTAACAGCATGAAGCACGGGGATTAATGGGGGGAATGGGGATAGAGGGAGGAGTCGGATGGTTTTTTTTTTTTTCTAGAGGCATCAGGCTCCTCCCGTAGAAAGGGAGATCATAGTACATCGAACCTAAAGACCTTTAAAGCACATGCTGAAATGGATGCTGGGAAGATACAGTACAGTGCTTGGGCACAACTCCAAGGCTCCCAAGGCAAGTAATATTTAAACAAGCTGAACAGCCCCTTTAGGCAAGCAGCAGGAAATCCAGCACTGAGCTTTGTGTTGTTGCATGGTCAGCAGAAGATAAAAGCGCAGGCTATGCAGCTGGGGTTCCCTCCTATCACTGGATGGCAAACTGTTAAGAAAAGATAAAAGGACAGAAAAGAACAGGGGGTCGTCTTATTGAAAAGCATTCCTTCATATTTTAAGCCGTCAAAGTACTTTGAAATACATTGGGCCTGATCTAAGTCAGAAACAGCGTCATCGGCAGCTCTGGTGTGTGTTGGAGCTTTTACATCAGTTGGCAGGCGAAAGGTGAATTCGTCCCTCTGCTTCGCGAGAGATAAATGTTTAACATGGATAGGATTGTGGTACATACGCATAGGTGCCTCACCGCAATACGCATAGGTGCTTCACCACAAACCTCACAGCGGGCAGGAGCTTCCCAGAACTTTTGTAGGATCTGGGCATGTAATGGTGGGGCTTCTGCTGACTGGGGGTTTCATTCTGAAATGCAACCAGCATTCAGCCGTGTATCGCCTTCTCAGGTCCTGGTTTCTGCAGCTGATGCTTGGTTGGGGACTATTTTAACAATGAGGAAGAGAATTTAAATGAATGAGATTGTGATTTCAAGTCGTCTAATCATCATTTACTGTATTCCTCCCCTCTGTCCCTCCTCCTTTCTTCCTGCATCACAGCACTGGTGTCTTGGGAAAGAAAGTGCTTCAGAGCATTTGTTACCAATTTAGCAGCAAGTACGTGCTCAAATTTGGGATTGCTGAGATCTGTGTGTGCCATATGTAGGGAAAATGTAGTATTTGCTAGTTCCAGTAGAAGGGAACAAACGCAAATTTGCTGTTCTTCAGATAGTGTTTCTTTAATCTGGTGAGACTTACATTTGTGCAGCCTTTTTGTTTTGGTAAGATGGTTAACTGTCCTCCCTAGGGTGCCTAATTGCTTATCATGAACTCATCAGTCCCCTGGGTACATGAAGGGATGAAACACTGCCAAGATAGAGCCTGTGACTTCCCCCAGAGGTGTGATAACTCTCCCAATTACCCCACCCATCGGGGAGCTTGCTTACTGCTATTTTAAAGACCTTGTTTCTTCAGAAATTATCCATGTTTAGAGATTTTAGGAAGTCTTAAAGGAGTATATTTGCTGAGGAACCTTTGAACTTGTCAGCTTTCATATTGTTTATGTTAAATCTGTATTGAATAATGTTTCAGGTTTGGTGTGAAATATGCTGAACATGTTGCTGCTGCCACTTCTGTTGATGAAAGTGCCTACCTCTATAGCCTCTGTGGCACGCCAGACCCTAACAGATGAGGAAAGGGCCAATTTCTGTCCACAGCTGTCAGTAAGTAGGGATGGTGAAATCTTCTAGCTTAAGAAACCCTGTTTGAAGTTTAGATGAAGGAACAAGTGAAACAAATCTGGTGGTGACTCTCTTCTAATTTTTGGTAGAATGATAGTTGCACATTAACATGTGTGAGATGAGTGGGCAGATTAAGAAGTTTTTCACTTTACAGTGAAAAAGAATTTATTTAGCTGGTGGTTTTGATTGCTTTCTCCTTTTTGTATCTTGTTTTAACTCATTCAAATACGCGCTTGTCTGCTCTACAGGTGTGATGGCTACTGATTTCTTGAATTCTTCTCTTGTATCTCTTTATATTGAAGAGTTGAGCTCCATAAGGCGTATAAAACTTACTACAAAACAACAGTGTCTGAACTGGAAGTGGAAAATAGCTCCTGCTATTTAGTATCGGAGTTAAAGTACGAGTTCTGGTGTTGAGGTTTTCTTTGTCCTTTACTTTTGCTCTGAACGAACATCATTTCTAGATGAAGTTTGGAGGATGGGATCTGTCACTTGGGTAGAAATACAGTTTGTTCCTTTAAAGAGTTGTAACCTGATCAAAGAATGATACCAGATTTTTTTTTTTTCTTTTGTGACTCTCTTAAAACACTTCAGGTCTTGTTCACCTGTGGTCATAGAGTAGATTCTAAGTTGACCTCAGCAAGATTAATGTTATATATAATATCTATTGCCATAGTATATACTGGCTTAAAACTGTAAAGCAAGGTGATTTCCTTTTTAGGATTAAAGGAAAGTGGCTGTGTGGGTGTGTATGTATATATGACTGAGAAAATGTTCACATGGGAACATCACTCCTGAAAAGAAGTATGAATTTCAGTATCATAGGTCTGGTTATGATACTTCAATGTTGCTTTGCTATGTCTGCACATATGAAAGTAATTAGTCAAGGTTCCACTGGCAAACTCTTGCTATCCTACTGCAGAAATTGGGGTGAGTGGGTGCACAGGCCAATTGGTGGATTTTTTTATTGTTGTCGTTCTTTTTTCTCTATGGTGAATATGTGCAACTCCTACTTTACCCAGAATTGGGTTGAACCTATCCATAATTCTTACTAGTTTGCTTCAGAGTAATGTTTTGGTATATTATATGTCAATGGGAGTCAGCTGAAGGAAATGAGTTCCCTTTTCATACGTGAGTTGCGGGAAGAATTGTCTGTATCATCTCTTTGATGGCAATGTGTGAAGCAGTAGTGGTGGAATTGTTTTTTTGGAAGAGGAGGGTGGTTTTGGACTAGCAGCAGACGTTTTTGGCTGGAGGAATAGCAACTTGAAACTTTACTTACTGAAGAAACCTGTTCACAATTTTGTCTTTTTTTTTTTTTTTTCCCCAGCGTTCCTGAAATAAACTTCCTGCAATTCTTTGCAGTGTGCAGGTGTCCAGACTACCCTTTACTCATGGTCGCCTGTGCAGCCCGTCAGGCGACTGAAGGCTGTACCTAAAATTCTGCCAGCAGTGCAGCGCACTGCAGTGGTCTTGATATCGTTACGGTGGACACCTTGTACAACTACAGGCTGTAGCATCCCTTCCTAGTCCGAACAACTGAGTATTGCGTTCCAGGAGTCTACACGTGTGGAGGACTGCCTGGAATAGAAAAAGGAAAGCTGCAGAGATTGTTAAGCTGCTGCTTGATCCGTGTGGCTGTTGTGCCGAGGAGCATCAAAACTTGGCTGGATGGATCCGACAGCTCGTTGCAGAGTAGAGGGTCAGTCTCGCTGGTTATTTGCGGTTATTAACCTTAGTGGATTTTATGTTTTTTTGTTTGCTTTATTTTTATATTTTTCTCTCTGTACATAAGAGGATTGTGGCCTCACAACCAGAATGCTCATGTTCAGGAAACTTAAGGCTGAAACTGAAGGGCTTTGAAGATCAGCAGGCATTTCCTTCAGGGTTTACAGCATTGCTGGAGGAGCCAGTCGCTGCAGAAGTCTTCAGGCCTATCCACCCGACTTTGGTCGTTCCTTACCTCACCAGCACGTGGATTATGCTGTTTGCAGGCTGTCTAAGCTCCACAATGACCTCCGTGGATTCCTCATGAGCTTTTACAAGGCTGGGCCTGTGTACTTTGTAAAATCCTCTAGAAATGCCTGCTACGCTTTTAAAGTCCCAGAGCAAAAACTATACTATAAGGAACTTGGAAGGTCAGCAGCTGGATGTGGTTGTGGATGAAGGGGGATTTGTGTGTGTGTGTGTGTATGCAGTTTTTGTTTTGAAAATACATCTTTTTCAAGTCAGAGAGAGATATGTCCTTTCTGAGGAGTCTTCTTGTACTCATCTGATGAAACTGGGGGACTTTTGAATTCCATAACGAATTGTTGAACTGGATCCCCGTGCCCTGTTTTTGCACATGTGTTGCAGTCTATGAAAATCAACAGATGCTGTTTCATGTTGTCACTGTGCAGGAAGCACCTCCCACAGGTTAGTTTCACTGTGTGTACTTCAAAATAGAAAGAAAACTTGTACTGAAGAATGCCATTGGCAAGTAGCACTGCTGTTTAAAATTTTCCTAGTGGCTTTCCTGTGAGGATCTCAACTTGGAGAGCTTGCCGGCTCTGTCTACTGCTGTAGTTAATTTACCTAACTAAAACATGAAAGAAATGTTGTATTTCAGAATACAAACAACCCTGATGGCTACCTGCCCAGCTGGTGTAAGCCAGTGGGTGTGCTCACAAGACTGTGACAACTTGTTCGTCAGTGATGGGAGAGAGACATTTTTCTCAAGGCTGGGTTCTCCCTTCTCCTGGAGGAAGCAATAAACCTCAGTTTGAGTGATTTGTGGTACTCTGGCATCTATGGCAAATATATATCTCGAATAACCCCAGACGAAATTAAACAGCTAACTTGTATCTCTGGTTCAGAACAACAGGAGAACGGCAACTCGTGGTCATCTGTGCTTAATACCACATGGAGATGATGTAGATGGTGTGTATCTGTTCCCGGTCCTTAGGGGATTGTATGAGGTGGTTGACTTGAGACCTGTTTGTGCCTCATACCTGTATGTGCTTCATACAGCTCAGGGCAGGAGGGTGATTTGGGCTAGTGGGTCTGCTAAGGGTCTGCCTGCTATGGAGGTATGAGCTGGGAAGGTTATCTTGCTCATGAAAAAGCTGCCACTTTGGGTATTGCAGTTGGAGGCTGACGTTACAAATGCCTCCTCTCTGTAGCATGTGGTTTCCCCTCTTAAAATTTCAAGCTACAACTCTCTAATTAAAAAATCTATTTTTGGCGGTATGGGTGTTTCTGAACGTTTTAAATTCTTTTGATTATAGATTTTTGTTGTTCTTGTTGTTGTTTGGAGAGTGTGATAGGGGGAATATTTCCTGTGCTGACCAGAAACAGAAGACAGGAAGATAATGATGTTAACAAGGTGGGGGAGAAAAGGAGGTGTTTGTTTAGAGAAAGCCTAGTCAGTAAAGCCTGTGGAGCAGAGGAACCCTGCTGATAACACAGATGAAATAGTCTGTCTCTTTCCTAACTTTAGAGGAGTGGAGCTTTGTAATAAATGGCTGCCATGTGGCAGCTGTCTCCCAGCTTCGTGAGCCTGGCAGTAGTTAATCCTGTCAGCAAGTCATGCTCCCTAGGAAAGAGCAGCGAGAAGAGCTGCAAACTCTTGAATCATTCTCTCTGCAAAATATTTGCTCGTTGAATCTCTTTCTGCTTAAGACGAGTTTGGTAATTTGGTGGAGGTTCTCATCTTTAAGTAGCATTAGAGTGCAGCTGTGTTGGCTTTTAAATAAAACGTTAGAAACGTGCTGAGATGTTGCAATTCTTTTCCCTCTTTAAAAAAGAAAAAAGCCATTTTAGTTTTGGAAGGTCTATGTTCCAGGGTACAAAACATGCTGTATAAAGAAGGGACGCTCTGTGTTGCTGTCCCTGTGTGTTAAGAAATTACAGGTTGAGCATCTGAGATCATGATTATCCTTAAAAGCTCGAGGCTTTAAAATTAATCTGTTCACTTTAATTTGCTTTTTATATTTTGCTGAGCATGTAATGTTTTCTGTCCTTTCTCCACAACCTGGAAAACTAGAACTTTGACTCAAAAAGAAAAAAAAGTTATGAGATTTTTGTGCAGTAATGTAACACCGTCAGATTTTTACAGGGCTTGTGATAAAATCGTGATGGTTGACAGCGCTGCCACCCGGAAATGAGTTTTAATCCCTGTAATTTCTACTCTTTGCTTTTCTCATGTCATGCATCATTTTACTGCATTGTCTTGTGAGGCGTAAAGTGTTTTGACGTGCTACCTGGTATGGTGCTCCAAGCAGAGAGTGTGCTGGCATCTCCTGCAAAGACAGCGTAGTTGGGCTGCAAAGGATGCGTTGAGGGCTCTGCGGTAAGCAAACAGATGCTCTCCCCCTTGGGCTTGCCTGTGCAAGGAAATTTGCTAGCATGTGGATGCAGTTACAGTGGTGAAATGCCATGTGGGACATAGCTACTCCAAAAGGAGAGAGACTTTTCCTGGTTTAGCTTACCCTATTTCCAGAACAGTTTTTGTAAAATTGTTTGTGCGTTCAGACCCTCTGTAAAGCTTTCTTTAAATCTGTCCTGGAGGAAGAGGATCGCAACCAGGGTGCGGCACAAGAAGCAGGGCACTAGCACAGGAGATTTTCTGTATCTTCCTCGGTGTGATTCATCCTGCCCCTCTCTAATCCCTGCCGAACCCATCCTGCTGCACACACACAGCCCTGGCTACATGTGAAGGACAAGAGTGAGGGGTGAAACGTTTGCTCATTTCTCCCTCCAGAGATTTGCTTTAAACCTTCGCCTCGAGTCCTGGGTCTGAAGCTGCCCTTGGCTGAGCTGTTGGCCGTCAGGGCGAGGAACGGGGACAGCGATGGGGATGGGGACAGACCTGCCCTCCCTCCTTCCCTCTCTCCCTCCCTCCCTGACAGCTGCAGGCACCAATTGCCAGCGAGCAGCCCAGCCGCATGGTTTTGTGGCTTTTCTTCCCCTCGTTATTACTGTTCCTTCTTGTTTCTGTGATGCTGTGTGGAGGAACAACCGGACAGATTGTCTCCTCTCGGGATGGGTGCCTGGGCATCTGCATGGCCAGTTGGTATGGCACAGGAGCCCCTGTTTTTTCAGTGACACCAGGGGCTATTGATGGCAGGCTGGGGCTGTGCTGCTGCTGCACAGATGCTTGCTTTTGGCCCACCTTAAAAGGACAAGATATCCCATGGTTTAGACTGGCCATATATTGTCGGGGATGTCAGCATCTCCGTCACAGCCACCCAGCCAAGCCCAGCGTCCCGCTTTGCCCGCCCCACGTCCCTGCCGCCTCTCCTTCGTCGGAGCTGAGGGGCGTTGTAATTCGGACTGTTTGGAGGCGAGGTCGCTTTTCTTCTCCGTTACTCAGAAATGTTTTCCATCTGGCTCTCCCAAATGCAATCCGTCTAGCTCACCCCTTGGGCTCTTGGACAAGTATCCTGTTCCCTCAGTGCAGTGCTTGCTTAGCCATGTAGGTGATGGGACATCAACCTATAGCTTCCGCCCCTGCCCCCAGCCCCTGGGTTTTAAGTTAACTAGGTTTGGCAGGGCAAAGCAAAAATGAAAAAAAAAACCCCAAAACCCCAAACCTACAGAGCTGCATTTTAGATTGTTTCCTCATTTTGCATCCTCATCCCCTCTCACTAGTCTGAGGAGGCGGCGGCGGCAGCAGCAGCAGCAGCAGCAGATGAGGTTTTGTATCCTGGGCCTGTGCATCCCCAGGGTTGCTGGGGCTCCCCTTGGGCAGGCACATCTCCCCTTCCTCAGGAGACACACGCGATGGGGATGCCCACTGGTCCTCACTTCGGCTTCCCCCTGCCGCTCTGCTCTCTTGCCTTGTCCTCGGCTCCTTCGGGGCCATGCGGGCAGTGGCAGTTTTGGCAGGCGCCACTCGCCTGACCTGTTCTCGCCTTTGCCAGACACCTCCATCCCGCCTGCTGAGGAAAGAGCCTTCAGGACCTGCTCCCTCTGGTCCCAGGCTCTGCTCTGGGCTTGCACCCTCTCCCAAGGCCATCCCCTTGCCCGGCAGGATGTAAGCCAGCCCTGCCCCGAGGGAGGGACGCAACGGCTGGACCGGGGAAGGCCGATCGGTGTGGGGAGAAACCCCAGGCCGTGTCCCAAGGAGTGCCGCCCCGCTGCAGCCGGTGCCAGCCCTGGGAGGGGAGGGGGGGCGCGCAAAGGGACTTTCTCGGGTCGCCACTTCATCTAAGGCAAATAAACTGGAGTCAAAGCCAAGAAACACATCGACTTCCTGGAACTCTGCGAGCCGTCCACACAGCTGTCCCCGCTCCCCGAACACATGCAAAGCAGAGCTTATAAGGACAGACAGTATTGCTTTTGTGTCCCTCCTCAGCCAGTGGGGAGGGCGCAGGGGAGGGGATGTGCTGGGTAAGGCCCAAGGCCTGTCTTGTCCCGTGTTCCCCTGGCGTCGCCGTGGTTCCCGGTGACTGGGGGGAGCCGGGCCCCCTCCTCACTGGCATCCTGACAGCGGCGCGGGCAGGCAAGGGTGAGGATGGAGGAGTGTTCGCAGTTGTCTACACGGGCAGGAGTGGAGGGATGTCTGCTTACACCCACTTGTTTTACTCTGCTGTTGCCCTGACTTTTTTTGTTTTTGCGTGTCTAAAAGCAGCGCTCGTGGCCCCGGGTTTGTTAAGCTGTCTTCAAATCTCGGTATCCTTTTTGCTTGAAGAAGCTCTCGAAGCTGACTGCAGTTTGCTGACAAAGGCTTCCTGGAGGACCAGGTGCTCACCCACAAGCTGATACGAACAGCGAGGATGAGGAACCGCTCACAGATACTCCTTTGGGCGGGGGGCGGGGGGCGGGGAGGGCTAAGGCGTTAGAAAATCTCAAAACTCATCAGCAGCTGTTGAGCCTAAATGCGGCCGCAGGTTATTGCAGCTCTTGAGGTGCCGTGTATTTTGTGTGGCGCTGCCATCCCCGAGACTGGCAGCGCTGGTTGGGAGCTCGGTGCAGGCTCGGCTCAAACCCCTCTGAGGTGCCTGCTGAGCATGCTGCGGAGACCTCGGCTTTCCTGTCAGGAGCCTGGGGGCTGCCGGGTTTTGCTTTCGCTCTCGGTGCTGGAGCAAGCAACGTGTGCCTCGGTTCTCCTTTCCAGCGTAGCAAGACCATGGGCTCCTGCATGATGGCTGTTTCCACAGAACACAGCGCTTGCGAAAGGAGTAAACATGGGTGCCCTGGTCAAGTTAGCAAATTGAGCATAGGGCCAAGAAGATTAGATACAAATGCATTTATGTTAAGGCTGCCTGGTGTCTCCCTGCGTTGCTGTAAACCAGTTGGACCATATAGGTGAATTTCATCCAGGAGACCCCTGCTTTGCACGTATGGCATCTCACTGTTACATTAGTATAGCTTCCTTGTTTTCAGTGTATTACATCAATGTAATACCAGAGTATCATGGTAATTCAGAGTTGTCGTTCGCTTAAGGCATTAACTAAGTTCAAATTCTGGTATGCGTTATGGAGAGATGCTTTTGGTCATCTGAGCCAAAGTCCTGAGGACCATTAGTGGTCCATAAGTCATCAGAAGGGGATTTTCGAAACCTACATAAAAAATAAATGCACACACGTATCCCATCATGTACGCAAGGAAATAAAACAGGAGGAGTAAATATGTTTGAATATTTAAAATTTAGCCTAACTGTTAGGTGTTGTAATAACAATATACAAAGTAATCTGGAAATACTGGGGTCGTCTTGTTCTTGTTTGGTGCTTCTTCCCCTGCTCCACCCCCAAAACAGACGGTGATACATAGCTCCGTTTTAAAGCATAGCCGTGAGCATATGCTTCACTTCTTTATTCTGTGTCTGAGTTTATCTGTCTGTGTACATGTTAGGTAAGAAAAAGCATATGGATGTTGTGGATTTGTAGGGTTATTTTAGGAACCAAAGTATTACACGTATGCTAACACAGGTAAAACAATTGTATCGCTAATAGCTCAGAGAGTTCATAGCAGGAAGAGCAGTCTGTCTTTCGGTTCTCAGAGAGAGTACCTTTCAAGAGATGTTGCTCCTTTTGGTTGTTGTCGTTTAGAGTTGGGTTGGTTTGGTTTTTCCCTAGAGGAAAACAGTAGTTAGAGGTACAAGGTCAAAACCTTTGGGGGTAACATTCTTACTTGTTACCAAATGCTAAGTGAAAGAATGACCACCAGGTACTCCCATGCCACTGTCTTTCTTTTTATGCTTGTCTTCCTTTCCCCATAGGCTGCTCTGTACTGGTGCTCCAGCAGTGGTGACAGTGAGGTGACGCTGCCAGTATAATTCTCTACCGCTGGGGTGCCGAGTCAGCACCAACACTTCACTAGCAAGGGCAGAGTTGGTATTAAAAAGGTCAGTCGGGAAAACTTTTTTCGTTTGGTTTTCCTTTGCCTCGAGGCAGTGCTTTGAATAGTGTTAACCCTTTTTTCTTCCCACACGATGCCTTTTCACCCTCTTTTCGTCCTGCCAGCTTTGATGCAAAATCATGTTCAATTGATTGTGCGCATCTCTTGGGGTGGGAGCGACCATTTGTGTGTGGGAGTGTCACCATGTGCTCTGGGAATAAAATCTCCTCCTCTGGGTAGAAGCTTAGTAGGAGACCAGTGCATAAGAAACCGTTTGGAGCGTGGCGTAGCAATTCTTAGGTATTATAATCTCAAGGGTAAACAGTAAACCTTTGTTTATTCAAATGCGACATCGCTCTTTGAAGTTCTGTTCTTGTCTAAATTTGTATACTAGAAGGTCTGGCCTTCATTTAAATGATCCTTGGGGTTTTTTCTACCACTTAGAAAAAAAGCAGTGGGAAAACCTTGAATAAGATAATAGTGTTGCTAAGATGGAAATGATGAAGAAGGCTCAGGATTCCTGTTTGGGCCTCACGGGAAAAAGTGGTTTGAAATGCATGTGTGGGGGGGTGCGCATTCCTAGAACTGTCATTTGTTTCCCCTGTTTCTCCTCCCCGCCGTGTTCTGCACTACGTACTACAGCATGTTTAATGAAACCAATAAAAGTATTTGGCTGAGAGTGTTAATCTTTCCCTGGCTCAATTAGTGCATGGCTTCTACTTTAACGTTAATGTGGATTTTTTTCGGAAGGCGGAACAATGAGCAGCTTTGTGCTACACACCAGGTTTTCCCCCTCCTTGCCTGTATTGTGTGTTTCTTCCTATCTATTCCAAAGGGAGAGCTCATGTGCAAAGACAGCAGAGCAATCTGGAGCAGAGACTTGTACCAGCTCCCAGGGGCCAGGACATGCTGCTCCATGCTTGTGTAGCTGCCTCCCGACAGCAGGTCAAGTGACTGTGACTCTGAAGACTCATCATTTCTTCTCCATTCTTCTTCCTTCCCCTGTGGCCCGTGTTCTCCTTTTTGCTTCATCCATGATGCTCTTCACCAGAAGGAGAAGCAGCTGTAACTGTCGAGAGTGGTCTTAAAACAAAAAAATTAAATACAAATACACAGACATAAGCGAAGTGGGGAAGTAACCATTGATGGGCTCAGGCTCAGCTTTAACGTACAGTGGAGTCACACTTTATCCCAAAGGAGGAAATAGGTCTAGCAAGTGTCTTCCTGTACAGACTGAATGGGAAGCAACAAGGCTTTTTTCTTTTTTTTTACCTCTCTGCTTTCTCACTGACTCTCCCATTAGCAGGTTATGTGGGGCATCACGGGTGGGCCTCTGTCAGAAGCAGGAGCTAAAGGCCCCTCAGGTTTCTCTGTGGGATTGAAGTTGCCCCGGTTTCATGGTTTCAGCAAGATCATCAAGTGGTGGAGACACATGCCCGCAGAAGAGCCAGGTCTCTTGGTGTGGCTGTCCAAAGAGGGCTAACGTGTTGTTTTCTTTTGTTCCCCCCCTCAACACATGTGTTAGCGCTCTCAGTCTGTCACTTGCTCTCTGCTTTTCCTCCTTTTCACAGAGGATGACTGTGACACTGGGGGGTTTTTTCAAAGTAGAAGATGACTTGAATGCTTGTGACCACTTCCCAGTTTCCTAGAGGCTTCGGTCCGATGTTGAATGCAACCTGAGGCTGTACTGTTTGCCAGCTTATGTCCTGTTTGTCCTCTTTCTTGGAGGTCTTTGTTTTCTTTTGGGGAGAGGGAGGAAAAAGGCTCCATCAGCACCACCTCCAAGCAGGGGCATTTGGTGCGAGCTGAGGCGTGCAGTCCTGAAGGCAGCATGGCGTAGGGCATCCATGCTGGTTGCTGACTGTGGTTCCCTGAGTTTCATAGGTGCTGTGGAAAAAATACCCACATCTCCATCTTCAGTGATGCATTTATTTAAAGAAAAAAAAACCTAAAAATAAGCTGCGAGAGAAATCTCTTAGTATGTTCCTGCCTAAAGGCGCTCTGCCATGGGTTTTCCCACAGGAAGAAGTGATTTGGCCCAGTATTCTTATTGTTTCTATATCCTATTGCAAATAGAAAGTTATGCTTCTGAAATTGGTGTTTGCTACTCATGCAGTTGTCTTTGTTTCAGAGGTACATTTTTGCTTCATGCAATAGACTGGAAAATATATATGTAAATAAAAGCATGCAACAATAATACCTATTTTTGCAGAAACTAAGCTGCAATCCTTTGCTTTTAAAATAGGAAATTTTTAATATATGGAAAACGGTTTTAAAAACAGTATCTGTGACTATACATCTTTGTTTGCATTAGCAGGAAGATATTTAGATTCAGAAATAAAATAGCTGTTGGTTCATAGAAATTATGAAAGGTTGTAATAGCACAATACATAGTTTTCCTCCTGAAAGAAGAACAGAGAGCAGGCTGGCGGGTATTTCTAAACCAGGAGGTAGGTTTGTCAATGTGTGCATGTATGCCTGCCTCTTCTCTTTGTGATGAACATTTCTCATTTTCAGTGTTGCTAAAAGCAGCACTAGGAATTCGGACTCTAGTTGTCTGGGAAGCTCCTCAGCTATCTTAAAGTTACTTTGGCCAACACAGGAGTCCTCACAGTTACACAGTAGATCGACTTCTTCCTGGATGAATTAGTGGTGACATTAATGTCCTAAGTATTGACTGAAAGAGGAATGAATAGGTCTACTTTGGAGGGAGGAGTTGTTTTGTTTGGTTGGGGTTTTTCAAGGACTAGAGCACTTATTTGCATTGTTTTAACAGAAATCCCTCCAAATAATTTAAACTGGTCCTTATTTTTGGTGGTACTAAGCAGATACAGCAAGCAACTTAGAAGATTTAGGCCAGTCTCAATTTTGAATAAGCACCAGTTGTTTTCAAGTAAACTACCGCATAAGTGGTTGAAAAAGGAGAGGTGAAAAAAAGAAAAAAGAAGAAAGAAAAGACTGTGTTGCTCATGAATGAGATGGATCTTTTTTAAAAACAAACAAAATAGCAGCAAAGTTATAGCCATTAAGGACAGACAAAATAAAGACAAACGAATAAACAGCTCCCATAACTACTGAAGAAAATACAGAAGGATGGGTGCTTGGCCTCGCCTTGGATGAAGAAATCCCTGTGTCACAGGGGCCACTAGCATTTTCTTAGCAGAAAAGTACAAAAATGACTAGGGAAGGGTTACCTTGAATTGTTCAGGATAGCATAAAAATAGTCTTTTTGCCTGTTTTTGAAGATGAAAATTGAAAACTGTATTTGTTAAGAAGTTGATGTCATCCAGAGCCTTAGACACTGGGCTTAGTTGGGTCCTAGGTTCTGTCTCTAGACTGCAGTTGCTTGCGATGTCAAATCATCTGTGTGCTGCTCCTAAGGGGGTTGGCGGTTAAACGTAGGAAGCTTGAGTCTGCTGCTTTGTCTGGCATTGCGTAAAAAGAGGAACTGCTTGACACAAGCTGGGCCCTTTCTCTTTGTCTGCCTTTTCTTGTGCGCTCTAAAATGTCAGTAGTTGGGATAACATAGTCATTTATTGTTTGCAAATGCTGTTCAAGCAGCATTGGAAGATGTGTTACGTGACTGTTTTGCATGTCATCCTTGAGAGTATGTTTTTTTAAAAGGAAGAAACCCTGTTGAGTTAACCACAGTTTGAGGCTGATGGTCTTTACTTTCTGAAAAAAGCAAAACCTGTATTAAGTTTGCTGGGTGCAATTTGTAAATCTGAGATGATGAAATGTCCACAGGGTGTTTATTTCCATAATGAAATAAATATTTTGCTTGTAAGGTTAGAAAGGTGTATTTCTCCATTAAAAATGTATCAGTAGTTTTCCATATTAAAAATAACCTTTTCCAGAGGCTATCGCCGTGGATGCTAAGGGTAGAGAACTCCTCTCTTTCTCACGCGTCAATCATTCCCCGTCACCTCTAAAAATGATGTTTAACTGCCCTGTCATTCTCCAGCGAGAACAGGCATCCTTCCTAAAACCCCAACGATAGTGTGATAAGTTTGTGGTTTCAGAAAGGGGTGTGGAGGAATTCCGTCGGCACATACGATGGTTGCTTATGTCTTCAACTCCTCTGGAAACCTTGGGCAGCGGGTGTGAGGAACGTGCCAAATGGTCCCAGAAACATCAGTAGTCATTTCACCACGGCTAGAAGAAAGAAAAAGGTCACCATGAATTCATGTATTGGAGTAAATGTTAATCCTCCAAGAAGAGAAGGGGGGAGGAGCGTGTGTATGAAATTGAATCACTTAAATTCTCTAGCTGCAGAATATTCTTCCAGCTTCTTAACCAAATGTCATGACTGCCAGCAATACGCTAACTTGCTCTCTCTTCTCCCCCTCCTCCATTTTGCTGGCTGAATACTGGGGACCAAGCTGGTAAGGGTTTCCTCTCTTCGTTGGCTCAGGTTTCACCAGTGGCAGCAGCATCTCCCAGCCCAGTGCCTAGCCACTCGTGGGAGTGGATGCTTGCCTGTGCTGGCACTGTTTACATGCTTCTGTCATCAGACCGATGTACCAGTCAGAGGAGTCCTCAGACTAAAGGCCTGTAGTCTTATTTTGCTAAAATGGCTTCCAGAAAAACTTACTCCTGTTCTCTTTTTCCCTTCTCCCTCATGTAGTGCTAGAGGGTGCTGCTGAAGAAGAGGCTGAAGAGCCAGACGCTACTATACATACTACACTAAGTGAGGAGACCAGCAACCAAGAAGAGAGCCACAGTCAATCAGGGGATAAAAATGAAGGTAACTGGTTTGACTAGCTCTGTGTGACTCTGTAAATTAGGGCATTGATTAAGGCTTGCAGAAACATTTCTTACCCATCCATACCCCTTATCTGTGTGAAGAGTGTAAGATATATTGAGCAGAAGCACAAGTGCACACATTTCTTTCCCCATCCCTAACCTCTGTCTGTCTGAAAAGTATAAAACAGGTTGAGCAGAAGCATGGGCACATAAATACTCAACTATCACTGCAGGCTTCCAAACTAAGATTTTCTTGGCTCCCAGTAACTTGGCACCACATTACTTAGCCTCAAAAAACCACCTGTTTATAATGCTCAAACTTATCTTCCAAAGACTGTATTATGCAGAGATCAAATGTTCACAGACAAACATGTTCCTCCTTGTTCACCCTCACATCCTCTAGTGTTACAGTGACTTTCTCCCAACACACATTAAGATTCTGTGCTCTGGACCAGAGGTGACAGAGCAACAGAGTTGCAGGGTGTTGCTGTTTGTTTGGGAGACTTCTTTTGGGGGAAAGGAGTGTTTAATTTGAATTTTCAAACTCATAAAGAGGAAGGTGGAAGGCCTTGCCTGCGTGTTTGATGTGTCTGTATGTTGAGAAACCAGAGATGAGATTGTAGGTGTGTTTGGAATTTGCTGTCTGAGATAGGAGCATCCCTGCTACATATAGAATGTGATGGAGAAGTCTGAATCAGAACAGCTTTAGCTGTGGCGTTAGTGATGGATGTAACACATGTTCAATGTACTAGTATGGCTTGGTAGACCAAAAAGAAAAAAAATCTACATAGATGCTAGCTGTGGCAGTAAAGGGGCATTTGGGGGGATTTGGGGTTTTGTTTTGGTTGGATTTTTGCTAATTTAGCTTATTCCGTATACAGACCTGGCTTAAGCTATGCTAGAAAGAGAACCCAGTACCCTACACTGTTACTAATGCCTTAATTGTGCAGTTCTGCTCAAAACACGTGCTTGCTTGAGTGATTGTGCTTGCCAGAGCGTGCATTCATCAGTACTGCTCTACTAGTTCATGGTGATCACAAGGTACCATGAATAATACCATTTTACAGCAAGAGAGTGTAAGGTAAATCACTCTATAAGCCCCATACTGAATTAACACTGAAAATGAAGATGAACGTGAATGTCCTATGAGAAGAGACGTACACCTTGCCCTGTGTGTTCCAATAAGATAAATTTTTCCTGTTTACAAGAACTCCAAGTATTATGGGCTGTTGCCTGTGCTCCGTGATGATCCAGCAGAGTGTGATGCAAGTTACAGGCAGCTGAAAATGCTGTGGTATTTTGTTTTCTAGATGGCCTAGCAACACCTATGTGTGTTTTTGTTTTTAATTCCAGAGAAGCAGCTGGAAAGCTTAAACAGCTACAAGGTATCACCAAGTTCACCAAACAGTTTGGACGGAGCTGACTTGTCCTCCATTGACGCCATGATGTCAGCAGTGATGAATGTGGGGAAGATTGCTGAAAATGGCGGGAGCTCTCAAAATGTCAAGTCCCCCTCAAAGTCTCCTGCACCAAATCGGATTGGCAGGAGAAACCAGGTGTGTAAACCCAAATGCAGGGAGGGTGAAGGGGTGACAAGCAGCTGCATGGGAAGTGATAAGGCATAATTATATTTCTTTGATAATTTGGCTTTGTTTCCTCAGTGGATATTTCTTGCTTCCGCCATTGCTCCTTTGTGTATGTTTTCTGGTGGCTGTCCAGAACATAACTTTAGAAAACTGGGAATCGAAGGGGTCCACTTGCTTGGATTCACATGTAAAACATTTGAGCATGAGCTCCGATGTTATCCAGTGGTGAACTGGTCTAGGAGATGCCATTAGCAGCGGCAAAGCCACCTAAGAATTGCTGCTTCTTCCCCGCTGCATCCTTTCTGCAGGCTCTTGCATTCACATAATCTGTTGGGGCACCAGATCATTTCACAAAGCTACGAGAAAAGAAATGGCTCAGAGAGGAGCAGAGGAGTGTGGCAGGGGGCTTGGCTCAGCCATCATGTGGGACCCCTCATGAGGTGTGCAGCTGTCCCTGGGAGATATCCAAGTGATTTAAGGTTAAAGGTGGTGCTAGAACGAAGCATCCATCAGGATGCTCAGTTCACACGTGTGTAGTGTAAGGTGCCCTTACTTCATTGTTAATAAAACTATAGAGAGCTATTGCAGAATGCTTTGTACAAATCTTGCAGAGCAAATATATGTAGCTTTTATCATTTTTTTTTTCCATTTACCAGTTGATGGCACCAGTTGATAGCAATATTGATCTCAACAAGTGAAAGGAGACAATCATATCAGTTAAAGCAGTAAATATTTATATCCACTTTTTTTTCCTGCTGAGCCAAGGCCTACCAATGAAGGTGCTGCAGGACAGCAAGAAATACCCCAAATCCATGTGTCCATTTGACTTTAGAGTTTGTAGTGAAGCACGGAGAATTTGTAAATGCATCAAGATGTAACAGGGACCAGAAAGGTTGAGAGGCATGACTCATGTGATGTTCCTATAGTAGTTTATTAATAGCTTGCTGAGTAGCTGCCCAGTTGACAGACTTACAACTTGTCTTGGATTTTTTTCTAGAAAGGAGTGAAAAGCCATTAACTGTAAATGAACACTCTTAAATGAAAAGTCTGGACGGTATACTGGCAACAGTGTTTGTGGGATTGTATTGTCTAGCACCTGGCTTTAAGGTTTATTTGCAGTATTCCCACTTTGGGGCTGCCCTGGTTCCTTGATTTCATCATGTGAAGTAAGGCACTGGAGTTCAGACTAGTCTCAGTGGCAGTGCTATTACACAGCTGTCCACCGGTACACCATGTGGTTTGGCTTCAGGGAAGTTTATTAGCGCTAGTGACCTTTATTCCACCTGATACTTCGATGGGCATCAAATCAAAGGAAGCTCGAGAGTAAATGTGACAGGATTAAGAGGGATTCTTACAGCATAAAAATAAACAAATACATTGAAAACATAGTAAATAGCCTATTTGTTTTTAGGCTGAAAGATTGTCATCGCCAGAGGGGCACATGGCTACATTACTGAGAAAATAGAAGTGAGATGTGAAATATTAAGTGGGTATCAATCTGGTTAGCAACCTCTTAATACAGCAAATCTCCACTTTCAGCATAGCAGAATGAAAGTACTGAATTGTTTCAGTGTGTAGCAGCGCGCAGATCTCAGATTCTGGTCAGAATGTGCCCCTTATTATAATTTCAAGGATAATAACAGCTAGTTTTCTGGGTCTGACTGCTGTTTCCCATGAGTTGGCAGCGAAACATTTTGCTGTGAACCTTTGTCCCAAAGTCTATGGTTCTCTTCATAATGCTGACTTTATCTTGGCTCTAGTCTATCCATAGTCTAATAAACATGTTCTCACATCAAGCAGCATCCATTTTAACTTCTCATTTGCTTTGCTCTTGGAGAAAACAAAAAAGTGTGGCAAAGGTGTTTCTTGAGCTGGAGGAAAACAAATAGACCTAATGCAGAACTCCAAAAGCATTTGCCATCAGTTGAATGCAGAGCAGTTCTGCCAGGTTGACTTACTAAAGGGAGAGTAGCTAGCAAATTAGCTGCTAATTTTATCTTTCAGTTCAGGAAGTCTGTTTTCCCCAGCCTGCCTCCAGTGGAGTAGCTGAGTGCTATGTTTTAAATTTGTGAGTGGGGGTGCTTTTACAGTAGGGATGCTAATGTTTTTTTGGTCTGGATTGGGTCAGTCAACAGCATTCCTGTTGTAGCTACCCTGGATTTGCTTGAGCTGTGTTACGGTATGCGGCATGTACCCTGTGTGACCACTGGAGAAAGTTTGGGTTTTAGTTAATAATAAACCCCAGATTCAATACTAATCAGCTCTGGCTGAGCTATGGTGTGTTTCTGATTTTTGCTTCAAGGTGAACCAGTAATTACTCTATCTTCTGTTAATTTGCTGATTCAAAGAGCAGGCAGTCTAGAAAGCAGGCTTCGAAACAATCAAGTGCATCATGTAGAGCTGCAGCACTCGTTTGGGGGGAGGGCAAAAAAAAAGTAGTAGGTTGATAATTTCACAGAAATATCCTGGGGATTAAACACCATCTAAACTGTCAGCACAGCTGCAGGGATTTTCCTCATGGCACAGTGTGTTTGTTCCCTGTCCTGAGCCAACTTTAACAAGGTTGCAGTATAATTGGAGCTGAACATTACTCCACAGACAGGTTGCACATAGTAGAATTGAAGTTGTGTAAGTAGGATGGAATGCGTGTATGTGAACTGTATGTTTGTATATAGAAAGAGGGGACTGCGGTAATGCATTTCAGTTTTCTTGGGGTGTTCAGTCTTCATAATGGCAGCCTTTCTTGATAGCTTTCTAATGTTTTGTGAGTAACAATATGTTAGGCGTTGGCCTGTGTGCGTGGCCTGCAGTGATTAGCTTTAGGATAGAGAGCCCTGAAATACAGTTAGAAAAAGATGTACAAGAGAAACAGTAGGGTGGAGTGGGAGAGCCTAATCCTTGCAGTCCTGATACTTTTAGAATTGAGGTCCCAAGTTTTGTTTACTTCAGGCAAAATGGCAAAGTAGCTCTTCATCCAAATCAACAGGTCACTGATGTTAATAGAAAATTATCATTGCCTTATTTTTGAAAACACAGTGTTAGATTTTTAATGGGAGACTCTCCAGAATGGTTCCCCAAATCATGCAGGAGGGGATATTCCTTTACCGAGTCTTAAAAAAACTTTTGTCTAACACTGTGTCGGCACCTTTCCTCCTAACATGCCAGAGAATTTGTCACAGAGGCTTGGGTTAGTCATTCTCAGTGTTCTACACAAATGCTTGTGTCTGACAGTCTGGAAATGGTTGCTTCCAAGCTGATGACTTTTGGGACAGTGATGGGGGAGAAGAGCTGTGTGGAGAGAGGAGATGCACAAATACACTCATACTCATCAATTCCCTCCTGACTAAAGAGCTACTGAGGGTGTGTTTTCTTTTTTGCTTGTTTTCATGATTTTACTAATGATACTTAAAATAGCCAGCATAGAGGTTCAGTAGAACATGTCCCTTTGGCATAAATAGTATACTTTCCCATCGGTCATGCAGAGATGGTTTTTGTACTCTCTTGTCATCAGAAGTGTGGGTAACAGGCAGTGGGTCTATCTAGCTGGTGAAGATTTGCATCATTCTACAGAAAAATGAGGTTTGATTTTCAGTGCCAGACCATCTTCCCTTTAATATACAGCCATTGGTGCAGAAGCTGTGTCTGGGCTTCTTGGTGAGGTGGTGTGAAAATACCCCTTATGTCATGCAGTAGCCATCCTTGCGGACAATTCAGGCAAATGCCTTTGGTTCCTGCAAGAGTGCCATTTCATCGTTGGCTGAAAGAGCGGCGGCTTTGCTCAGTGTCTCAAGGGCATACTTAAATCAGGCTGAGCTCTCTGGTCAGCTTCATTGTTTGTACTCGTGGTTTGACCATAGTTACTCCTGAGTCTCACCTGGGTGGAGAATAACCGGGTTCATAATGTGTTCTTTTTGAGTCACGTACACTCCTGCATTGTCACCTCTTTCTCGCTATGATCTCATCAGATCTTGCAGGCTTCAGAGGGGTTGGGCATGGCCGCTGTGCCTGTATGGGATGCTTCCAGGAGAAACACAGGATGCTGAGGGAAATGGTGTTGGTGATTCAGTAAATGCTGCTCTTCCTTCTGAGTCACCCACGGAGCAGAACATACAGCCCCTAGAAAAGGGCACTGAGCTAGTGCCTTGCCGTATAGATGGGGTGGAAAACCTGAAGTCCTGACAACTTGTGCTTATTAAAGATCTTTTGGGAAGATTAGTGGCATTTGCCCGCATATTCTGGTGGTGTTCCAGTAATTACTCTCTGCTCACCTAAATTCTTTCTGGCAGTTTGAGCTGGTCGCAATAATTGCCTTCACTTCCTGTCCTAAACTGCTACTGCTGAGTATCCGTGTGCTGTTAAAACAGCTGCTGTACTTCTGCGGTAGTTGAAATGACTCCTATTTATAAATTCAGAAGTTTGTGAAAGTTCCCTGAGGGATCTATCAGGATGATAAATGTATAAATGCAAGTTGTTCTGTTAGCAGTGGCCTTTTGTACTTAGGATGGATTATATTTTTCCATCTCCAGCAGTAACAGCTTTCAAGTTCTTTTATATCTATATTCCTTCTGATTTTTTTGTTTGGTTTTGTTTTGTTCACAGGAAACAAAAGAAGAGAAGTCTTCCTATACCTGTCCTCTCTGTGAAAAGATTTGCACTACACAGCACCAGCTAACTATGCACATTCGTCAGGTACGCAGAGTACAGGCTCTTGATTTCTTACTTTTAAGAGTGTCTGGTTTGTCAGTGTGTGCTTTGCAATGGTGAAAAACAGTTCCATGTGCAAACCAGAAATGCTTCATTATAACTTCAGTCAATTGTTTTGCTTTTATTTTAGCCTTCCCCTTGTATTTTCTTTTGAAAAAACACACAAACCCAACCCCTGAGGATGGTAATTTTCCTCCCTTCCTTCCCCAACACTCCCCCCCCTCCCCGCCAGTAGCTCAAACAAGGATGTATGTCCTGTTCTGCATAGCTTAAAGTATCCCAAGGATCCAGAAAACCACGTCCATCATGAGGCATAAGTCCTGTTTTCTTATCCTGTTTGAGTACAGATCCCTTTACTGGTCATGCAAATTAAGCAGGAAGACACAGTTTTTAAATCCTCTCAGTGTAGAAGAGCCTCTCAGTCCTTCACAGGGTATAGTAATCTTGGGAGGCAGAATTAAAAATACACTTAATAGATGATGCATTTTTTGACAGCTACAGGCCTCTTCTTGCTCCTCTTGAAATATATACATACTTTATAAGGAGGTTTGGTCTTTTATATATCAGAAAGTTCTGCTTTGGATGCTAAGGTTGTGGTTCACCCCTGTGAGTCCACTAGATACTTGTTACTTCAGTTTTCCCTCTTGTACTATAACTCTTACTTTTTTTTTTTCCCTTACTCTCCTGGGTTGTTTTTTTTTGGTGTGTGAACAAATCTTCGAGTCTCTGAATGCAAGTAAGAAAGAGTGGTACATGTAGTACAGTAGCTAATGGCCATATTTTGGCCCTGTTAGGTGTTCTTAAGGCCATAGAAGTCTGCATGTGCACTGGGAAGCAGTTTACTTCTTTTTTCCTACCATGCAGTCAGTTTGAAATTAATGTCTTTAAAGAGTATTTCTTTTTAAGTGTCTGTCTTCTGCCATGAAGTTCGTAATTACATCCTTTTTCTGTTTTTCCCCTTACCACTCACCCAACCCCAGACCACTGTACAGCTTAAAGTATTTCAAGGTACCCTTTGTCTGATGGGTTGTTGCTGGATCCCGTTCTATGCCTTTCAGCTGCACACCCAGCAGAAATGTTGCATGTGGCAGGCATTGCAGGCTTGTATGAAACGGTGCTGGTGCATTAAGGAGTTAAAAATGAAGGGGGGGGGGGGAGTTGAGGGGGGGGGGCTAGGGGGGAGAGGGAGATACGGGGCACACCTTAATATAAGGTATTGTGCCGAGTGGCTCTTTAAAACTGCTTTTAAGATGTTTATAGTTCTCTCTAATATTTTACTGGCACTTCAGAAGGGTCATTCAATGAAAAAAAATCATTGCTTTCTCTAGCATAACACTGACACTGGAGGGACAGACCATTCCTGCAGCATCTGTGGAAAGTCTCTGAGCTCAGCGAGCTCCCTTGATCGCCACATGCTGGTGCACTCAGGTGAAAGGCCTTATAAATGTTCAGTATGTGGACAGTCCTTCACCACCAATGGAAACATGCACAGGTGAGTGCTGATTGCGACCCAGGAGTTTGGAAAGGATTACAGGACAGGGGGCTGTTTTGTTTCCTTGGAAGGACTTGCAAGCTGACTAAAGACACTTACTTGGGCAGAAAATGTGGATTATCTGTAATATACAAGTATGGAATGACATACATACACACTACAACTAGTAGGATGCTTAAGTTGTGGAAGGAAGTCAGAATTGAGAAGGGTCTTCTAGCTCTCTTCACGTATTATCAAGAGGTGTTAGAGATATCCAGAAGTATTGCATTATTATTATTATTATTATTGTTATTGTTATTTACTATTTTGACAAATGGGGTAGATTTTTCGCAGAGGACAAAAATATATAGCCAAGCTGTATAGGACTTCTAATTTTGTAGCTTCAGAGTTGTGGATGCAAGTGGTTGTATTGCAACATCTGTGGTGGTGTTGTACATTATGTAGTTAGGTATCCAAGTGCCATTGTGAAGATGCCTCTTTGGAATAATTGATCGTGTTTTTAAATACATACGTCAGTACTTGCTTGTACTGTAGGCAGCTTACTGCACTATAGATCTGGGAAATTCTCTGTAACTCAAGTTGCCAAACTTATTTCATGTAGTTTCCTTCACAGGGATGTAGCAATATGTACAGTTGTCAAATGAGGAAACAAAATGTTAAATCATATGGATGTTCCTTCCCCTCTCTCATGCCCCGATTCAGTATTCATTTATTTGCATGGGTGGAACACCTCAGAGCTGATTAAGACTTCGTGAATTCCCACATAGCTTTGGTCCCCATATCAAAGAGTTTACAACCTACAAAGAAACTGCAGGACAGGTGAGGGAAAAGAATATAGCTTATAAGCAAAATGACAAGAGTGATGGTTACAGACTGGTTCTGTGTGGGAGGGAAGAAATCGTGTTTCCTTGATTATTACCAGTCATTTTCCAAGCAGTGTGCTATAGGTGGAACAAAAGGGGTGATTTCAGTGACAACAGGAAAGATAACATAATGCCACACAAAGGAAGCAATAGCTGCTTGCAGCTTTACCTTTTCTGTATCATATTGTCCAAGTTAAACAGTTATGTGAAAACAGAGGAGAAACAGGAGGGAATGCAGTTTTGTAATTCCATATTTATTTAACCTATACTTGATTGGAACTGGGGAGAGTTGGAGAGGGAGACGTAAAATGAGAAGGGAAAGACACAAAGGCGTTCAGAGGGGATACTGGCCTTGGGCATTGAATAAATCACACGTCTGACTCATCTGACCAGAGGTGTTGCGAGCCACATGTTTGCCAGACTGGGTCATTACTCTGTCTGCTGTGAGGAAGGCAGGGCAGCTGTTGAGTTGCAGCTGATGCCACTGTCAGTGTCCCAGGGTGAATTCCAGTGCTGGGACTCTGGAGTGGTCGGACACTTGTGCCCAGGTCCTCAGCCTGGGCTGGTGGCTGAAGGACTGCTTGCGGGGTTTGTTTGTCTTTTTGCTCGCTAGGCATCTCCTTGTCCTCTCCCAGAAGAAGCCAAAGGAGACACTTGACTCCAGGCCTATCAGATGTTGATGTAGTCACCTTTACTTCTGCGGGTTTCCCTGTATAGCAACTCTTACCATGCTTTAGTAGCAAGTTTGTCAGAATTGCCACGCTCAGTGACTTGCCCAAAAGAAGTTAGTACAGATCAGAACCTTCAGATGAGAAGACTGGTTTTAAATTTTTCTTTTAATGAGGCGTTGCTTGAAGTTATCAGGCTGGAGTGCTATATTTACTGACTGCACTTAGAAGGAGGACCTAAGTTCACACAAGGAAAATCTTCCTATTGAAAGTTCTTTCCATCTGACAGGTTTCTGTCTGCTCTGTAAAACTCCTTTTTGTGTAGGCCCACACCACTGCATCTCAGTGAGATGTTGGAGAAACCTGTTACTGAGCTCAGTGGCACTGCAGCAAGTGACCCCAGACCCGTGAAAGGCAAGATCCTGAGCACACTGAAACAGGCTAGTTTTGCTAAAGGAGGGTTGTGTTTGGCAGGACTGTGCTACTGATTTTTTTCAGTGAATAACCTTTTCTTGTTGCTGTAACAGATTACAATAGTGAATCCTGTTGCTGAAGTGGAAAGCATGAATGTGCAAGTAGGCAGATGAGGATAAATGCAAAGTGAAATTAAATTTGTTATCTGGTGCTATGACACACTCACAAGGAAGATGTTCAATTTGCCCACTGGGTACCTCCTTCAGAAACAGGTATTTCTAGTCTATGATGGTGTGACGTAAGTTCTTTCATAGGCATCTCAAACTTAGCTGTATCATCAGGTCCAATGGCCTGCCAGTGCTGTGGCTGAATTCCTCACATCGTGTTCAAAACTGCTTCTGCCTCAGGATCCCGGAGCAAGGACCTGCTTGCCAGGTCCTGTCTTGTGTGCAACTCCCGCAGGCCTTGCTTGTGGTGGTGCTGTGTCTGTTCTTCGTGCCAACTGGATGATAATACAAATCCATCTTTCTCTGCTTTTGTACACAGTTCCTTTATTGTTCGCTATTTTTGTGCTACGCTATCTAAGTAGTGACAGATATATGCCCAAAACATCAAAGAATAAGATTTCTAAGCTGATCCTGGTAGCCAGCGTGGTGGTATCCCTGGAGCATCGCAGAGTGTGGGATCAGAGAAGGAAGTTGGAAGCTTAGCAGAAAGTTGTCCATGTGCTGCTGAAGAGTCAACATAGCTTGTGAAGCTCCTGCAGGAGCGTCCCCAGATATTACTGTATTGACACCAAATAAGCTGAATGCACGGGAGAGGAGTGAGGGAGAAGTTAGTCTGCCAGTATCTGAACAGGGGGGGAAAAATGTGTAGGCACATACTACATACATCCTTTCTTTCTTGCTGTCCGCCTTGATCTGGCTCTTATTTAACTGTCTCTACTATTTTTTTTAATTCAGACTTTCAAAAGACCTTTTAGGGGAAAGAGTCCAATTAAGTGGTTTTGTCAGGGGAAATATTGTGCCGTAGGAGTGCTTATTACTGTTCCAGCAAAGGATGAAATTTCTGATCCATTTTTCGATCTTGTAGCAGCCAGGTCATTAGACATTCAGTCGAGCAAAGGAGGGAGGGAGTTTTGGTTGCTTTTTTGGGTTAGAAAATACCAGTGTTGTTACACACTCAAATGCCTGTCCTCTCCATAGAAAGTAATTTTTCTTCTCCCTTACTTCAAGTGAAGGGAGGAAAAAAACCCTCCAGAGCTCTTACTTGTTGTTCTTTTGCACGTGGGCAAAACTTTTTTTGAATAGCCAGACTTTTTGTGGAGTGGGAACACTCTTTTCTGCCCATCTCTTCTCTGGATAAGCCTAGCTGTGTTGGGGTGTTGTGTGTGCACTTCACCTGTTAAATTGATGCTGCCCTTCTTGACTCCCACAATACATGCAATGCTTCATTTGTAAATGAATCATAGCCTCTCAAATTAAGTCCAGTTTCTTTTTGTTGTGCTCCTTGGCTCCTTGTCAACAAGTCAAGTTGAATGGGCATAGCAGACAGGAGTGGAGAGGGAAGGTTCTTTTGTGCAGCACCATTCAGAAAAAAGAGGTTAAAACCTGCGTCCTTTTCTGACCAGGGTGACTCTTGGCCAGGATATTCAACAGGGAACCATAAGTCCCAGGCATCTCTGGATGTTGGAGAGAGCAAAGGTTGCTGGAGAGTGCTCAATGTCCAGTGCGAAAAGCTGATTTTCTCATTCTTCGGAATGTGCCATCAAGCTAACTGCCTCCATATCAGTGCTGCTCCTACTGTTTGGGGAGGGTTGTTGCAATCTGGAACAATAACTGGGAGATCTGTCTGTGTCTGGTATCAGGAATGGGAATTGCTCTGGAGGAGGAGAGCTGGAGACTGTGCTGAGATTTTTACAGAGATTTCTTTCTGACCAGTGCTGGAAAGAGCAAGTCGTCTTGGAAATAGCAAGCTTTCTAGTATCAGGAACTGATCTGGGGGCTTGGGGGGTTGCTTTTGTGGGGCTTTTTGGGAATTTAGAGGAAGGATTTAGATCATAGTTATTTTTAGTTTGAAATTCACGTAACTGGAATGGCACTGCAATTACCAGTACATAAGAAAATCTGCAATTTAGGATACGCTAATCCTCACACTTTCACACTAACGACACAGACATTATGGCTTTCTCAGATCTCCAGCAGGAGCATAAATTATATGGAAGGAGAGTGTGTGTGTGTGTGTGTATAAAAAGTTTTCTGTAGGTCTGAAAGAGCTGGGGGTTTCCAAAGTAGTGTCTCAAATCAACAGATTGCAATTACTAAGGGCTTTCCAAAGGCTTTCCATCGGTACTGTCACGGTAGCTCCCTGGGGAGTTCCTCTACGAGTAGTGCCAACTCTGAGGAGACCTTTGGGTTCTAGATTCTGCCACCAAATAGGAGGTTGCAGGCCTCTTATTCCATCTCCACCGCTGCATCTCCCCAAAATGCAGACAGAGCAGTTAGGCTGCTGCTGTGGGTTTTAGTGGTGGTGGTGATTTGTAAGCTTTACCAAGGCACCTTGAGGTGGAGGAAAGACTTTGCTTGACTTACTGTGTTGCATTTGAGTAGAATATGGATCAGGCCTCAGGGGGGAGGCTGATGCCTCCACTTACTCCAAAAGGGTTTGCTTTGGGGGTAGGAGAATTTTCCAATGGCTCCTCCTCCATTTCTGTGACTGAGGATGGTATGTGCCTATCACTTTAAAATCACATTTTCCTCCCTGCCGAAGACATGCTTTCCATGCAACTTGAAAATATTAACAGGATATAAATGGGAGGCGAGAAATTACCTTCCTGCCAGTTTCCAGTGGGTAGCTATTAAAGACTCTGTGGCAAGTCTGAAAAGAGTAGAGGGATAATATATTTCAGCCACAGCTTCCCCAGTTTGGTAAGCGAAGCTGCAGTGTCCATGGCTGATGTTCACCAGGCTTTCCATGTAAGTGCGGTAATGCAAACTAACCTAAAGTGTTCCATATGAAACGAAAATGTCACAGGCATGTACCTTCTTTCTCTCCTTCTGCTCCTTACTCCATACCTAGCAAAATTCTTCATAATGTTTTTTTTATTTAACATCCTACTTAGGTACTTGTAGGCTGTTTATGCACCATCTCAGGAACAGGTCTCAAAGTTTGGGGATTTTTTTTTTTTTGGCACATGTGAAACGCCACATGCAACAACCACATGCAGAAGTCTTTGAAACTCAAATTGGAAGATCTGGATCGCAGAAGCTATGCTTTGAAGCATGCTTACAAAGGGTCCTATCAAAGAAGGTATTTCTTCTTTTAATTAAGAAGGCACTTTCATTCTCAATCTTATTTTCAGTGCTAGATAATTTTCCCAAACTTCTCTTTTTAATGCGCTGTGGAAAGACAAACAGCTGTTTTTGCTATCAGGGTATGGTACTATTCTGATGGTTGTTTTAGACAACACTTTATGTGTGTGTATATGTTGCTGAATGAGTTTTTTGAGAAAGATAGAAAACGCACGTGCTGGAGGGTAACCTGTGAATTTTGATGTTTTAGTCAGCCATCTTCACTGGCAAATACGCTTGGCGAAGATTGTAACGTACTGGTTGGAAGACGAGTGTCGGATCCTGATAAAGGCCACAGGGGTTGAGATGCATATGCTTTAATGATTTCCCCACTCTCTTCAACATGGATCTGTGTTTCTTGGGCAGGCATGCGTACAGGCTGCCTGTGACTTTGCAAATATCCAATAGGCAGCGTGTCCTCAAGATCTGGCTGAATCCATCCTCTCCCTGCATTCCACCTGTGAATTGCTCCTATGTTATTTATGGCATTGGCTCGCTTCCAGTACGTTGTGTGTGCTTTGTAGGGTGCAGTGCAATAACAATGCCCAGCCTATAAGTACCAATAGGTTCTCTACAGTCTAGCACGTGCAGTCTGGCATTTGCTTAAGATGGGAGGTTTTGGAGGCAGAGCATAGCCAAATGTGATGAAGAGCTTTTTTTTTTTTTCCTAAAAGAGGAGAGGAGCTGCCTTATTACAACATGGTGTGGTTTCTGGTGGTTTGCAAAGATGGCCAAGGTGAAACGTTGGGTAGCTTTGAAAAACTGAATACACAAGATCTGGAAGCTAAAAACAAATAGCCAAGGAACGTGCCATGCTGAAAATGACTGACATTTCACGCGTGTGAAAAGGCCTTCTCTTATTGTCTTGCATAATAGAAATGTCTCTTTGGTCATCTCCTAAGGAGCTATTATTTCAATGTAGTAATTGGTAGGCAGTGCTCTTAAATGTGAAGAAGGAGGGTGTATTACGGGCTTTCAAATCCATTCCTTACACACGGGGGATGATTTAAACACTGTCAGCGTGCTAGTGAAAGATAAGCTTCACCAAATGCAAGTGCCCTAATTCTTGAGCAGGGATAACGAACACAAAGGACTAATTTCTGCTTCTAGTAATTGATGACTGTAGTTGTAGGAGACAGATGAGATGCAATAGCTGGGTTTTTTTTTTCTTTGCAATTAAAAAATGTTTCTCACATTTTCGCTAATACATTTTATAAGTAAGGATGGGGAAACAGGTGGAGAGAAGGTTTTTTTGGTCTCTCCTGACAGCAGATATATCCAGAGTAAATGTTTGGTATTCTGCTGGGATACCTGTGTTTTGAAGAAGATTAAAACAGAAAGAAAGAAGGAAAAGGTCAGGCTTTTTCAACAACAGTATAGCAGTAAGAGTCTGTTTTTCTGTCTTTGATGAGAATTAGAAGACTACAGTATTTTTAATGGTCCCAGGTGGAAACTTTTGTCTGTCTCACTGTTGCTGAGTAGATCGGTCATCTTTTTTAAAGACTTTATGTAAACTTTTATTTAATTAACATAAGGCATAAATAGGGTGCTTCAAAAAACCCCTCCATGGGTATCTTCAGCGATAAGAGACTCTGAAGGAGCTCTTGTGCCACAGTACCTCTATGAGCCCTGACTTTAGTTGCGTTACACGCTGCTTGTAGCCTTGGACAGTACCCCCCTTCAGTTATCATTAAAGAACAGCAAAGGAAGTTAACACAAAAACACGAATGCTGAGATCTGATTAGAATCAAGCGAAGCAAGGAAGTGCAGAGTTAAGATTTATACACTGACCTTAATTAGCTCCATTGTTCTTGAGAACCGAAGCGTACACAATGAGCAACGCTGTACTTGCATCTCCAGAGCTCCTCAGTACCTAAACATAAGAAAGACTTCAGTGTGCTTATCAGTCCTAGATTTTGTGTGTGTTGCCTTTAAGTAATAGCTAAGTCAGATCTTGTGCTTTGTAAGGTGGATTTTTACGTTTTGGTTTTCTGCAGGCAAACAAAGGGGACATGCTGCTTTCAGTAAGTTTAGGTTTCTGGTGCGACTTGTGCCAGGGGGAAGGAGGTCTGACGTAGCAGAGTAATACCACCCTCCTCACGGCAGTAACATAAATCTCCGTATAACAGAGTGTATTGAGCGTAGCTTAGTGCTGCTTTGTTACCCATGTCACAGTTCAAATGAGCACAAGCCACTTGACAGATTAGACTCCAGTCGCAGAGCACATGGCAGCTGTGCAAGACCTTGATCTTTCCGCACAAGTACCCTTTCAGGAACATCACCTCCTCTGAAGGTTTAGTATTCTCAGGGGTGTTACCTCCCCTTCTCACCTTGAAGAGCTACAAAATAAATACAAGTCTTAACTTAGCAAGCACTAGAAAATCCAGGTGATCTTTGCGGGGAGTTGAGGTGCTTTTAGTCCTTTGCCATAAGCCTGACATTAAGGTGATTCTTGGAGAGATGTTAGCTCTCAAGGTTAACAAGTAACACGTTGTTTTATTGGCATTTTGGTTCGTAGTTTGTCTTCTAGCTTGTACTTCGGTTGGGTGATTCTGTGTAGAAAATGCTGGTGGTGAGAAAGTTTGCTGGGAGAGTTTGTATGTTCAGGTAATCTTTGCTCGGCCTGTTGCATGTGCACATCAGAAATACTTGCATCGCTTCTCTAATGAGTGTTCGTTCACTCTGTTCCTCCTGTTATCTGAAAAGATGCCTGGGCCAAGTACCGATGAGAATGAGGAAAAAGTCAATCTCGAACTGCATTTGTGGTTGCTGTCGTTCCACCTTTAATGTATGTCTTCCAGCTTTACCTTTTCTCTCCCCAGTATCTAACCTGCTCAACCTGTTCTAGTTCAGCGTGCTGGAACCAGCAAACTGCAGAAGGTACCCCCTCTCAGGGTCAGCAGGTTTTTTTCTCTTTCTTTTCTCTCCTCTTTTAAAAATAGGCTATTTGTTAACAGTAGATTGTCAGCATTTGGGGAAACTAATCAAGCTGTAAAAAAACAGTGAGGAGAGTCTTGGTGTTTGGGTTTAGCCAGGGCCTTTCACTCGGGTTTTTGAGCCATGATGCTTACCTACATGATGCACACAGCTTAGGCAAAGTCACAGACCGAAGCAGTAGTGCCATTATACAACTGGTAAATATCACGCAATATGCAAATTCTGCTTTACCTTTCTTGAGGGCATCCATAGATATGCTGAGTTCTTCAGGCTGCTTGCCTAGCTGAAGTTTTCTAAACACTCTCAGAGATTTTTTTGGTAAATTCTCAGTCAGCTTTCCAGTGCTTCATGTGGAAAGATGTCTTAAAATGGAGGAGGCATACAGCTTCTTTGTGGCTCATTTTTGACATCAAGCCACCTCAATGTGTTGTCTTTCTTCACAGTTTCAAACTGAGGGTCAAGAGATGCATATTGCTCATGGACTGCACCAAAATTAATTTCTCTTGAGGGCAAAAGTTCCCAGACTCCTGTAAAGTAGCACAAGTCATGTGGGGACTTCTGTTTCCAGCTGCTGCGCTTGACTAAACAGGCATGTAACAAGACATGAAACCTTTTCCTAGTGCTTCTCTGCTCGGCAGGGGAATGCTGTGAGATCACTGCTGGTGAGGAAGGAGGACCACATGTTCAGGAACAGGAGAGGAAATGGGCTGAGCACGTGAAACCTCTTTTGCTAGGATGCCGTCCTCAGCACTGGGAAAAGTTTGCACAACTTCTGTGTTCTTAGTGATAACCCCTTACTTCCTTGCCCCTCGAGTTACTTGGTGACTGCTGATATCAGGGTGATGCGGAGACCCTGCCTTAACAAAGATGTGTTTCTCTTATCTAGTGCAGCTTCCTTGCTTGCATGCATGTGTGTGTGTGTGTGCCGGGGGGAGGTATTCGGCTCCATCTGCACAGCGTCCCCAGCATTGCTGTGACCATCTATTTTTTCCTCCTTGAGCTGTGTGACGCAGCAAGTTGTTCTGTGCTGTGTGCCATCAGGATTGCTCAACAGTGGCGTGTGAGAGGGAGGCAACGGCATGAGGGCTTTGCCTGGTTCTGGGAAGTAGCTGGGGCTTATGTTTTTACTTGGTTGGTAAAGGGGTGCAGCTTTGCAGGGGAGGCAGGACGTACCTGGGACTTCTTTGACTGTGTTTGCTCTTAAGGATAAAACTTTTCCCCCTTCTGATATCCTTTCTCTAGTTTTTTCTCTTTCTCTTCTTTCTTTTTTCTGATGCTAAAATTTAAAAGTGCTGTAATTGGCCTTACCATCTAATAACACTTGTTTTCTTTAAACATGAAGTTTCCTAAAAAATCAACAATGAAGTCATTGACTAAGGTTATATGCCATGATAACTAAAGGACTTGCCTGAAAACCACTAATTTCCAAAATGATGAAAGAAAACAGCAGTTCAGAATGTCCCAGGCCAGGTTTTTGATACATTTAAAAAAAATCTTATTCCTGCTTAATTTTATCATTGTTAATAAACTTTCGTCTCCAAGCTTAAGGAACCACACAGGCCTCAGAGGGATCTTGTTTAATACTGTCCCTTATGAAAGAGTTTCTTACTGCTTGGAAGTCTCCTTGCTGTATTTGGCATTGTTCATGTAGGTCTGCTCTGAATTTAATGCAGACTGCGGGCAGGCAGTTTGGTGAAGTGATACTGGGAAGCTCACGTTGCATTTCCCTCCTCTTTGCGCTCCCTTATGCAAGGCTTGATGCAAACTGCAAGTGAATGCTTTCTTTTGCTGTCCTTTGGGAAGCTTTGCTTTAGAGGCATGGTTTGAATCACTTCCCTGTCACAGCATCATCAGACAAATATTTGTCTCCTTTTTTTTCCTTTGAGGTGTTCTGAGAACACTGCTGGTAGGGAAGAGAAGTAACTTTGAGCCAAGCTGGGAATGCAGTTGTATCAATCTCGGCCTGTTTGAACTTGCTGATTCTGCGTAGCAAGTAGTTGCTTAAATATCTGTGAATACAGCAGAATTATTCAGAAATGGTACACCCCCCCGCCTCTTGCATTTGTAGATCAGTATCTTTCCTCTCACTCATGCTTACAACTTGCCTGTATTCACAGCAAAGCAAAATTTTATTCTAGGTTAAAAATACAAAATGCTTTGTGTGTGTGTGTGTGTGTATCGTATATCCGTAGGTATTGTGTATTGACAGCTGCGTGGCACTGGTTAACTTTGCAGACTGTCCTGGTAGCACTGAAAAGGGATTTCTCATCCGTCATTTGAACATAATCACAGGTGGCTTTTGCAGCCTTAGCACACCCAGCTAGTCTTGGTGGATCTAAATAATAATGCTCATGTCATCCTAATGATGCTGTCTGCCACCCCGCTGTAAGGCTATTTTTGCTTTGCCGGGAGAACCTCATTGTGCAGGAAGACAGACAGCGCGGCAGCCCACACTGAACTTGGGAGGATGCTTACGGCACGTCTGCCGCATTGTGGGCTGCAGCAATTCCCGGGGGGATGCCGAGGGAGTTGCTACACCCACATGCTGCCGCGTGCTGCTATGCGGGGAGGCTCGCCGGGGCCGTGTTAGCCCTGATAGACAGAGCTAATAAGCGCTGGGGCCTCCACGAGGATAATGAGCCATGCCGCTGCACCAGCAAGATGGCAGCACCAAGGTGCCGTGGGGAGCGCTAGCTGGGGGGATCTCCTGCTGTGCCTGGTGGCAGACATGCAGCTAAAATGAGTCGGTGCTTCCCAATCTGATCCTTCCCAGCACCCGTTCGCCCCACCCTGTTCTCTCACTGCGTGCGTTGCAATGGCTTTCTTACTGGCATAGCCATGGAGATTTCTTGCTGTTCAGCTTCATTTTGTTTATCCTATGCTAGGGTTCCACGCTGGTTACCAATAGAATATTTGGTGGTACTTGAAATTTGTTTTGAGATTGCTCTGCAGTTGTAAGAGGGCGTTTCCCAAATGGTTGGTTTTTAAGTATTCGAATGTCTCTTGACGACTTGTGAAGCGTGCATGTGTGTATGAGGGCTTTTCGGGTCATTTTAGGGTTTTTTTGAGGATACAAATAGCAAACAACCCAAGAAGAGAAGACAAACAGAAACTGGTCCAAGTATAGATCAGGTCTGATTTGTAAAATTACCTGCATTTTCCTGGTTCCTGTGATTAAAACTGGCAAGGGCTGAGTGGATTGCCCTCTTAAGTGGGTGATGTTGGTAATTAGCACTGGAAATACACTGTCAATACAGATTCTCTACATGTTTTAACAAACAAACAACTGACTAAACTCTTTAACCCAAGGGTATAATGTTACTGCACTTTTGACTTAAGTTCCAGTCATATTCACGAGACTCTTTAAGGATGGGGTTAGCAGCGGTATATTAAGCGATTGCTCCTAAAAATACTACTGCTTCACTTTCTGTTTGTTTAGGATTTACTTCCTATGCATGTCAAATGGCAGAAGCTTTGAAGAGGAGTTCCCTGTGTTTTCCTACATTTCTAGATAATTTGGGCTGAAGTAACATTTGTTAAGTAGAGTGAAACAAAAACAGTGACAAAGATGGCGTGACCTAGAAATCTCTCAAGGGACGTTATCAGTGTAATTTTGAAGGCTGTCTTCTCTTACTTTGTGAGCCATTTTTCATTCCATGGTGCCTGAAGAACGTCACGGTACAAATTTCAATCTGTCTTGGATGCATCCTGCACTCCTCTTGGTTCTGATATGGTAGCACAAAGTTAAAGCTTAGACAAAGCGGACTTTTTTTTCTTTAAACAGACATGTTTGGTCATGTTCTGAATGATAGGCATTCTTTTCTTTACTGTAAATTATTGAAAACATTATTTTTTGATTCTTTAGAGATTATTTACTGTTATTTGAAGGTAGCAATGTAAGTGAAAGATCTCAAGGAAGAAAACAGTGGAAGAGGTAAAGCGATTGTATCAGCTAAATTGTACTCAGCATCTGACCAGCTCAGTCCTTCCCAGACTAGCTTGGTGAACTTGAGTAATTCTTTACATTGGGGGGGGAAGTACATTTTAAATGAGGTGGATGATGGAAACCACTGATTTTTATTCTTAGTCTCTGAATGGTTGAATGTGTGGCTCCCTTGTCTTTAGATAAGCATTGAATGCATGAGGATCATCCTTTTGATTTTGATACCAAACTGCTCAGAAATCACGAGGGAGATGAGGAACATCCATGTGCAATACAGTAGAGTATAGGGTACATCTAGTGGTAAAATGGAGAAACTTAGAATAATATGTGGGATATGAAGCCATAACCTGAACTTGATACTGTCAGATGATCTCTCTGGACTGATAATGCCCAGATTCATTGGCCTCCCCACTGCATTTCCACAGGCATGGAGACATGAGGGAGGAGGAGGGTGTTTATACATGCACTGGATCCTACACTCCAGAATTAATCTTGATTTAGATGTTGGGACTTTCCCAACCGGGCCTCAGTGAAATTGCTTGCTGCTCCCCCTCTGGACATGCTGCTCCTTCTAATCAGACCTACCTGGCATAAACCTCTCTTGACTGAAAGCCAGCAATGCTTGTGCTGCCATAGGGAGAAGCTTAACCCTGGACCCTGCTCAGTGGCTGCAGATACACCCTTTTGTTCCACACCTTCCTTTCGCCCGGGTCTCTGAGCCAGGCAGGCCCTTTCTCTTAGGGATGTGGGGCACATCAGCAGCCGTGGAAACCCAGGGTGCAGCTATGGTGTGGTTTTTCTCCCCAGAGTTAGAGGTGAAGGATTCCCACACATGCTGAGGGATGTTTCCTTTCCAAGAGCCGAAGTGGCGCTGATCAGGTTATCTGCATGCAAAGCAGGAGCTCCTGGTTTTGTTCATAATTCAGTGGGACCCGAAGCTGGGAGCAGCTGCGTCTTGCCATTGCCTCTTTCAGGATGCTTTGACTCCTCGTTCTAGCCTTGAGCCAGCCAGTCAAAACCTGCCCATGTTCTGGTTTTGGCATTGAAGCTGTAGGCTGCCCTGTTTCGAGACCTCCAGAAGGCTTATATGATCAACATGCAAATCCTCTCAGCATTAAGAAAATACAGCAGCCCTTTTTGGAGATGCAGTAAAGGCTGGGATGTGACCAGCAGGAGCTGCATGTCACTTCAGTAAGACACATGCTCTTTTTTT
>VYXH01000914.1:146283-190324 GCA_013397275.1 Burhinus bistriatus | reverse complement strand
CCCCCTTAATTATAGTTAGGAAACTTTTTAAGTAAAAGAAGCCTTGGTGAAGGGAGTGTTTAACTTTAAAAGAAAGGTTATGGATGTGGATGTGACTTGGCATCTGCTGCAGTTCAACCCAAGTTGGGTGATGAATGTTTTCTCGAGGCAGAATGGCATCCATGTTGCAAAGTAAAAGAGAGATGAAGATTGTGTCTATCCTTTGTACTGCTCAGTTTTATCTTCCCGCTTATCTTGGGCTGTAGCTCTAGTAATCTTTTTCCTCTCCACCCTTGACTTGATGTAGTGAAACTTGCTTAACCTGCCAAAGGAACAAATCTGCTGGCTGTAATGTGGACAGGTTGTGACTCTCCTTGAGAACTCTGGAACCTGCTGCTTTGGTTTCAGATTTTTCTTTTTCCCTTAATGATCACATGCAGAGAGCTATCACAGCGGCTGTGATATTTGACCTACACAGTAAAAGTCAAAGGTGCAGTCAGGGTGTCTTCCTGTTTATAGCTCAATAGCTCGGGCTGCTTCCTTTCAAATATGCAAAACTAAAACACGAAGGGATTACCGCATTCCATGCTGTGGGTACGGATTCTGCTCTCGCTTTTAGGGCATGGCAAAAGCACACAAGTTGCAGGAAAGAGAACTGCAAGCTGGGGGCAGCCAATGACTGATACTAGGTGTAGCAAAGCCCCATCACTGTGGCGCTGCACCCACGTTAGCAAGCCCTGCCTTACTAGCATACATTATATTGCAAACATGGCTAGACTGCTTTTGGGACTTGCAGGAGCCAGTACGTTTGCATGCATTAAGTCATGCCAGGCAGAGGTGCCAAGTTGGACTGGCACTAACCTGGAGGTCTCAGCAGTTTCTCATGTTGGTACACTGTGGATGTGCCATCGCACCCCTCTCAAGTAGGAGCAGCTCCATTGAAACAGGCAGAGTTCAACAGGTGGACAAACAGCAGGAGGAAAGAACTCAGCCCTGAGGAAGCTGTTTTGCATGGGTAGCTACTAAACAGGAGTTCTGCATACTTGTTACTGGCAGAAAGGAGACTTTAAAAGAAAATAGGAACAAAAAAGTCCCACACTTAATGCATAGCAGGTTTTTTTTGTCATTTGTTTGTTTTCTGCGTGAATGTGATTTAGCTTGGCTGCTTTTGCTCTCTGGCTCTCTGAAAAGTCACTGGCCAAGTAATACTAGCTATGCATCAGCCAAGCTGACAGAAGGTTAAGCATGCAGGCTGTGTGTATGTGTGTGGGGTGGGGGGACAGACAGGTACATGCAGAAACCTCTGTCTCACTTTCAAGAGTTCATCAAAACTGGAAAGCAGTCTTTGCCAAAAAGGAAAAAAAAAGAAAAAGACTAACAAACCACCTTCCAGGTTTTGCTTTGCCTGTGCAATTGAATACTACATTCTGTTGTTCTAAGATGCTTTTCAAGTTTTATCTTCAACCATTGTGGACAGAAGCCCTTTGAACAAATAAGTGGTTTCTTCTCCCTTATTCTTGCATGAATACAGGCAACTGCTCCTCACACTGTTGATTTACCAGCCATAGGAAGCTCTGGGATTGACTTAGCTAGCACAAAAAGTTAGATGAATGCCATAAGGGGGGGGAGGAGGCCAAAAAAAGAATAAAGACGATGAGGCAGTACACTACCCATAGATGCCTTCCCTGCAGATTTTGTGAGACCAGGTAGCACTGGATTCATGCAGATAAATGTGAGCTTTGGTGCCTGTGGTGGTGGGACTACCAGAGGACCAAGGCAGGGGAGTGCACTGCACTCCAGAGGTTGTTAGCATTCTGACTTCTCCCAGGATCCTGTCAAACCTGGAGAGAACCAAACCCTCAGAGCATCAACCCTCCTTCTCCTCCCAGACAGGCAATCAGCAGGGAAAAAGGTCAGACAAATTCAACGTTTCCGTGACGCTGTGCCCAACCTGCTGGGCGCATCTGGATGCAGATGCTCTCTCCTCCTTGAACCTCTCACAGTGTGACTGACCGGTGTCACCAGTGTCTGTCCACCATTTGTGTGACCAGTGAGGGTTACTGGAGGGCTGGGGAAGCCACATTTTTCCTCATTTGGACCTGGTCCTCTGAGCAGTGGCAGCCTTGCTGGGTGTTGAAAGCAGGCAGTAGCTGAACGGCCATTTAATCTTGCATTGGTTCTGGTACGTGTGGTACTTTCGGCTTGAGGCTATTCCCGCATTAACGCCCTCAGATGCCTGGCTGTAGCTTGAGATGGTAATTTAGATGCCTTTTTTTTTAGGAAAAAAAAAAAAGGTTCAGAGATTGTGAAAGGAAATGTTAAAAAAGATGTGTGAGGAGACAGTCCTCCCAGCAGCTCCAGTGGAGTCTGCCCCTGGGTCAGTTTGGTCCAGTGTGTTATCTTGAAGCATCATGCCCTTGGCATCCAAAACTAAAACGGATTTTATGTCATAACACCCAGGCAGTTACGAGGACATACGAGACTCGTCTAGGTTACAACATTCTCTCATGTTTGAACATGATAGCGTGCAGTCAAGTTAAATGGCATGGTCCTGAGCTGAGTTGGGGGTGTGACATCTGAAGGATGTGCTCAGATGCCATTAACATTGTCTCCTTTGTGCTGCTTTGAAGTCAGTCATATGGACAAAGGGCAGCTCTCTCCTGCACTCCCATTTCTACTTATTAGAAGCAAAAATTTCCATTGCATGTAGGAGCCCAAGTTTGATTTTTTTTTTTTTTTTTTTTTTTCCCAAAAACCCTATTAATTTGAAGTGAGGCTACAGGCCCTCCGTTTTTTAAAAAAAAAAAAAAAAAAAGAAAATTTACAGTTTGAGCTTTTAGTACTCAGAAAAAGAAGCATGGGAGCAATACCCCATAACTAGACCACAGTGTCTTCCTCAGCTTGCAGATACAGAAGGCCAAGAGGCAAGCGGGTCAGGTATGCAGATATTCATGAGATTGCTTCCTGAGCCATTTTCTCCCTCTCCACTTTCCAGTGTCTTTGTGACAAGAAATAGTTGTTCTCCTGGGGAAGCAGGTTTGTGAACATGCTTTGGCAATACGCAGTTTCGCATGCCAAACCTGCTGCAGTTTAACAGTGTGACCAGATATATCTTGGCTTCAAAGCTGCAGTTGAAATTCGATAGTGGGGTGCACCAGTGTGTTAAGGATGAGACGGAAACAAACGTATTTAAGAAATGTTGCTCTGATGGTGGCATATACTGATCGATTTGGGGTGCTGTCTGAAACTAGAAAAGGAGGAACCAGCTGAAGATGGGGTGCTTTTTTTGCACTGAGAGAAGAGGATGCTAAGCTGCAGGCTTTTACTTAATAGACTGCCACAAGACTGGGAGGCCAGGCCTGTAGATTACTGTGCAGTGTTAGGCAGAAGCAGGGCCTCCTGGATGATGGGGGACGGGCACGATGCTTGTGGGGCCAGGCGGTAGCAGGGGAAGTGCTGTGCTGTTGGTCGGGGCATGGAGCTGAGTTGCCGGGCTCCCTGCTGTGGGCCTGCATGGTCCCGGGCACTGCAAAGGGCCCGTGGTGGATCATGCGTGGCACAGCTGTCTTTCAGAAGCGTAGTCTGGTTTATGGGATCTCTGCTGATATCCTTTAAAGGCAAACCTTAGAAGTAGTGTTGGCATTAAAATTTACGTGGACTTTGTGCTGCGATTTGCCTGTTGACAGTGTCTTCTTCCTCTTCCTGCTCAGGCACATGAAGATTCATGAGAAGGATCCAAACAGCACAGCAAGCACAACTCCCCCGTCGCCGCTGAAGCGCAGGCGATTGTCTTCAAAACGGAAGTTCAGTCATGATGCTGAGATGGACAGAGAGGAGAGGACACCTGCAAAAAAGGTTCTTTACGGGGCATGAAGCAAAAAACTTTCCTGGCTACCTCCTAAACTTGCCAACTGTTGTGTTTACGCAGTCAGCAGTAGAAATACTAAAATGCAGTCTTGTTACAGCCCTGTATATATGTTAAGATGCCATGCTTTTCCTGTGTAGCCAACACTGTTGTCTGAGATTGAAAATGAATTTCTAATTTCAGAGATTGAAAGAATTCAATTTTTAAAAATTCTTTATTGTTTAAATTTTTGGGTGTGTTTATGGTTTATATTAGATAATTGATGTTGGATGACAAGCAGATGAACTATTCTTTTGCTCCTGCAGCTTTTCCCCTAGGTTTTTTTTTTCCCCCATTTGCTTCGTAGTAGTCTCGCAGGATAGTGATTTGAATGTCTAAAAAACCAGTGTTTACTTCAAAAGCAGCAACAGCTTAAGTCTGGTTTTGTCTTGATCTGGAGCAAAAAAATACGTGTAGTACACTTCCCTTTCACAGTAGCATAATCCTGCATTATTGGCATTGCAAGAGCAACCAGAAAATATTTATTTGAAGGCTAGACATTTCCATTAGGGTTTTGTTTATGAAATAACTTAGTGCATTTTAGTCATTTATACAAAATGTATGGTGGCTGCCAAACTTAACTCGACCCTTCCACTTACTATCTCTAAATGGCAAGCTAGTAGCAGTTCCATTTAGCTCAGTATCCCTTGTTTCTGTGCATGCTTTTCTCCCTGTAATCAGAAGAGGGCTATAGAAAACATGCAGAAGTTCATTGCTTTTCCCTGGACCACTTGAGTTAGGAGTTGGCAGTATCTCAATGGCATAAATAATCGAGGCTGACAGCTCGCCTGGTTTTCTGAAGGGGGAGGAATGCTAGTTCAGTGGTATATAAACATACGGGTTTCTAAGTTGTTCAAATTGCAGTTTCTCATTAGAACTGATGTATCTGTGACATAGTCACACTATCTCCTACTGAGCCTCCTTTTCCATCGTGCACATTCTCACATACACGGAAGCTCTGTCACTCACCCTCTCTCTATTGCTGAAATGAGTAATTTCTGGTCACTCACAGCAAGGTTACGGATGAAGCCCACTGCTTTAAGAGAAGGACTCCAAATGGATTGCATATTTGGTTTGTTGCTTAAAATTTGGTCTAGTGAGGTTTTTTTCCCTCTCTCTGAAGGTTGTCGAGGATGGTCACTCTGGTGAAGGGGATAAGAAGGCTGAGGAGGAAGTTTATCATTGTCCAGTGTGTTTCAAAGATTTTTTTTGCAAGTATGGGCTGGAGTCCCACATGGAGACACATCCAGATAATTCGCTGAGGTAAGAAATAGTCCCGAGAGTGTTTCTGGTCACCAGATGGCCTGAGGGAGCTTGCTGGGGAGGGGCAGGAGCCATTCAGCTCCACTGCATGGTTAACTGCCCCATGTCATGATTTTAAACAGGTTTTTAAATGTTTCTGCCTCATCTTATGTCACCAGGGTGTTGTAGGGCTTAATTTTATTATTTTTTGGAAATACAGGAAATCTTCCCAGTTAACAGCTGGAAATGTTTTTAGAATAAATTAAAGCACACCTTCCTCCCCTCCAAACCCATCGCTGTTGTTACACAAAACTGTCAAATGCCACCATTGCAAAATTTTAACAAGTTACACTAAAGATACTTAAAATATGAAGCAAAACTTGATAAAAGTATTCAGGTACCAACCTGTGAGATTATTCTGCTTGGGAAGAAGGCGGCAGCTGGATATAAAGGTTTTGTTGTGTGTCGTGGCAGTGAGTGAAGATAGATGAAAAGTCTGGAACCAGAAACTCAATAAAATGTGCTATGCTTTTCTGCCTATTGAGATTGGGGCACGATTTGGATTTTGGCTGAAATCAGCTTCTCTTAACAAGGAAAAATTAGTTATTGTTTGGGAAGGTGTTTGGGTGTTGTGTTTTGGTTCAAGTAGTTGCCCCTGGGACTCCTGATATTTTACTTCCTGTTTTTTACCGTAGAAAAATGTAGAACCAGATACACAAATGTGTAAAAGAGAGATCCCCAGTCTAGTTTAAACATGTAGAAAAACTGCTATTTTAGAGATTGTCCATTTGCACAAGCTTGTCAGTGTTTTAAGCTTATTTTGGAACATTGGGCTGTAATGATCTTTTTGGAAGGGAGCAGAATTCAGCATCTTGAAGTGTCAACACTTGCTTTTGAGTACAGTTTCTTAATGGAATGTCGTGGAGCAGAGCCATCCCATTCTATTAAATGGGATTAATTCTGTTAAATTTTCCATTTTTTTAAAATTAGAAAACCTTGGTAAATACGTGTAAAACCATTTTTAAAGGCATTGTAAGTGCTGTAATTATTGGGGAAAGGAGTTGGAAAGCTCTTTCTTAAACTTGGTGCAGCAAATAGTAGTTAATTAAATGGAGTTTGCTGTTTCTGAAGTAAATGAAGTAAATTTTAATTAGAGAGCAAAACTGAAACACTTGTTTTCTGGTAAGACCTCTACAACCCCACCCAAATGGAGTCTGAGATAATTTTTCTATATACTTTACGCTTTAGAGAAAGCAGCTGTCACATTAGGCTTATCCTGGCATTAGCCTCATTTTGAACCTTGTGTGAAGATAGGACCTCTTTGCAAAGTTACATGCCATGGACCTGAGTGAAGAGGTGGATTCTCTTGCTTTGAGTGATGGATAAAAGATAACAGAATAGATACCCTTCTAGCCTGGCAGCTTTGCAGTCTGCTGCAGCAAGGCAGAAAGACATACTGGCTGTGCAAACATGCTGTTCCTCTTCATGCAACTCTTTCTCTAGGATTAGGAGACTTGCTTATGGTTAATATTCTGCTGAAATGGATTTTGGTAGCGTTGATTGTGTTGAGTAACAGACTAAAATGTGTCGCCAAATCAAAGCCACGATTGTCAAGCTCTGTGGGCATGAGTTAGGGCTGGTGCTGGGATGCTGGTCTTTCTGGGCTTGTCTAGACGATGGTAAGGGGGTTTTTGTCTTAAATTGCTAAAGCAAATATTTGACATGTCGGTGGAGATAGGGCAGAACAAGGAAGCTGTGGTTCTTCCTGGTCACCTAACATACTCAAACGCAATTTGCCCTGCCTATCTAGTTTAAAACACACCTTTTGCCCTAGTCTAGACAAGTCAAATGGCACTGTCTGCTGGCCCAACCTAGCAGAAAATCCTCTGGTAAGCAGAGCAGTCTAGGCTGCTAAGGTGACCCTTTCATCCCAAAGGAAATGGGTTAAAATCCTTGGCAGACAGGGGCTGTAATCCCCTGGATCCCAGGGTTCTGCAAGACTGTTTGTAGGATTTAACAAGATACGCTAAATGTGGCATGCCATTCTCAGCCCTGAGTTCATGTGACTGAAGTGATTCCTCTTGGTGAGGCTTGGGGGTGGTTTTTTTGAGTGAAAGAGATGAAGAAAAGAACATTTTGCTAGAACTGTCAGAGCAGGAGGCACATGTGTATGGGTGCGCTCATGGTGGGAGAGCAAACTGCAAAATGTTAGAAGGCGTTCATCAAATCTGGTGTTTCCCTATTACAGAAGACAAGGAGGAAGAATTCTCCTTAAACAAAGTTCAAAGAAACAAAAAAGCGTAGCCACTGTGTTATGAGCAGGGAGCAGAATATGCTCAGTCTCTTTTTATTGCCAATAATGTAAAAGTAGAGTCACGATCTGGACTTCTGTGAGGCAGGTATCAGATGTTGTGCATCCCAGAGCCAGATGCTCTGGGTCTGGCAGTTGGTTTGCAGCTACCGCTTTCGGTAGCCCAGCGTAGAGTGTTTTGTCATGACCAAAAATAAGTGATGCGCAGTCTGCCTAGCCATGCCTTTCTTTGTAAACCACATGGCAAACATCCGACTCCATTCTGCTCCCCCAGGAGTTAGTGTAAAAATGATTGCGGACATCGGCTCTGGAGCGATGCACCAGCGTGCATTGCCTTGGCAGTGGTCCGAACCTCTCTTCAGGGATGCATCCCCGGCAGCAGCAAAGTGCTGGGGTGTGCAGGAGCTTCTGCCTGGCTTCCTTGTGGTCCTTTAATCCTGCCATTGTAGCGCTGTTGTGTAAATACAGCCTCTCGCCCCCAGAGCGTCTGCCTGTCCCGGCCCCCCTCTGCTAAGGAACAGAAAAGGTAAGGCTGTCTGGCAGCCCCCGCATCAGTATGTGAGCAGCTAATTTACAGGGTGGGCTATTGCCCTTCCAGATACTGTTAAATGAACAACTTTAAATTACAGGGTTAGCTGTTCAAAGTCAGATGAAAAGACACCCCACATTGTCTTCCCCAGTACTGCTTTTTCATGTGAAGCCCCGAGCGGGGAGCACCTCATTGTTTACTTGCGGCAGAATAAACAATACTTAATCCACTGATTGTGTGAGAGGGGCTCCCGCTTGGGAGAGTATCTCTTGATTATGTAAAATCCTAAATCGTGCATCTTTGTCTCCTAATTATGGTAAGAACTGCCCTGCTCTTGGGAGCAATAATAGGGCCCTTTGTCCCGCTGACAATAGGCTGTGGCACTGCATCTCCTTCATGGCATTACTGCCCCTGGTCAGTCTCTGTCCCTTTGAAGCCCTGGGACCTGCACCCTAATTAGTGACATGAGCTGGTCTCAGTACGGTTGTCTGCAGTCCCCATTAGCCGCGGGAGGTGGCCCAGGGGTGCCTTCTGACCCCCCCTTCGCCTCTCTACCTGGATTATTTAAAGACAACGTCTGTTCCCCTGCAGCTGGGGCCTCAGGACACCGTCTATTTTGGTGAGTTTGTATCTAAGTGTTGATATAATTAGCAGAGGGCTGAAATGCTGTGCAGCCAATAGGGAAAATGAGAAACCTTGCAGAGCAGGGTAACTTCTCTGGAAACTTTTGTGGCAGAGGGTTGCTGTCAAACATGGTAATGTGCTTGTAAAGGTCGCCTGACAGACAGCTCTGAGCAACATCAGCAGTGCAAGCAAAGGAGACTTGAGGATTTCCTGGGGAGAAACCTCTCGAGGCGCTCTGTGAGGTTGCTCCTCTTTCCTTTGGCAAGTACAATGGAACAGGCTTAAAGTGAAACGTGTGGCTTTTAAAAAAAAGTACATGCACTATAAAATTCCTCTGTTGGGTTTCACTGTAACCAGAGCATACCCTTTAAATTTCCTCTTCTTCTCCTTCAGGAGACTTCTTGCAGTACTCTCTGTACTAACAGCTAAAAGGTTTTTTTTAATTTTTCCTTCCTCACAGCAGCAAGGAGGCATTCATGCTGCCTCTAATGCCCATGTATCTTCCTGAGGAGAGGAGGAGAGAGATGGTGATAGTGTTGCAGTTACCTCCTTTCATAGAGACATGTTTCAACATCAGTTCTCAGCAAGGGTAGTTGTTTGAACAGTTTGAACACGGTAAAAGCCTGGATCTTAGTGTTACGGAGACTTTCTTGGTTCAGTGGAACACTTGGTTCAGTGTGGCATTGCCTTCAGTTACAGGATTTGTTTTTTTTAACTTCTTATAGGAGACAAGAAATAAACAGACATTGCAGAGTGTGAAAGACACTGTCTGCCTTGGTCACTGAGCTGACCTGGTGACCAGAACCAGTAGATGCCTGTTGCCATGAATGGATTCAGGGTAGATTAAGTTTTTTGACCTTTTGCGGAGCATGTCCAAACAATGATATAATATATTAAGCTTTGTAACTTGCCAAATCCTAGGCATATTTTCACAAGGACAGCAGAAGCAGTTCTCTTGCTCCAGGGTAATGTGCTTCTGTAGAACTTCCAAACAAAGAAACCAAAAGCCATTCATAGCTTACCTTGTTCTTCAAAACAGCCTACCCAAGTTTTGCTGAAACTTGTAAAGTCAAATTGGCTAGAGGTTCAACGCCACCATGGAAAGCTGTTGTTTTGAACAGTTGGATCAGTAACAGGCATAGGAACAGAAGAGCTCAAGTCCTGGAATGGAAAGTGTCAGGACACCCTGACCATTGGTGCCTGTTGTCATCTGCCTCCAGTTTTGCCAGGGTAACCACTGTGAGGCCTTGTTTCTAAAAACACTCTCAGGTGGAAAATGCTGTCATCGTGTCTTGGTGTTACCTGGCTTCACTCAGGAGGAGTGGGCGACTTAAATGCCTTAGGAATGGTCTCCTGGACTCTGTGGGTAAATTGTTTCACGAGGTGCCACATGCAGCTTGCGATTCAGTCAGGCTGGTCACCAGGTTTCCCCTTTGCCAGGACATCCCCATTCTTCAGTGCATGGTGTCAGATGGTGGGATGCTGCAAGGCAGCTGGATCTATGTCCCAATCTTAAATCATTTTAGCCAATGCAGGTGAGCAACCCTGTTTAAGTCAAGACAAAAGGAAGTGTGTTTTGAGTCAAAACGGTTCCAGCTACTTAGAATATTACATGTTTATTGCCCAGTTACTGTTCTGCAGGGCAGTTCTGCACATCAGCTTTGCGGAGATAAAATAGCCATGGAAATAAATTAATGTAAATTCAAAGTGTATGGAGATTATTTCAATCATTAGCACCAGTAGAAAAGACTAGTACAAAATTAAGTTGTGTACAGAGCAGCAAAGTGACTAAGTAAAAGTACATTGTACAGGATGTAAAGGAAAAAAAAAACCACCAGAAAAAAACCCTTACGTTTCATTCCTGTTTTTGCCAATGCCTACTTAAGCAGCTTTAGGAAGTCACTTTCTATCTTTTCTCTCCTTAATTTTTGTGAAGATTGTTGCTTTCTAGACATGATCAGCCTGTTGTGGGAAAAGGGTGTTAGTGACATTGCAAACTTACAAGAATGAAAACATTTGAGAACTAAGCGTTGTTTGCAATTTATATTACTTGTGAGGCACAACTACAAGTTTGTGGTGGGGAGAGGAAGTTTTTGTCCTAGTAGTTGACACTATTGTTACTGGAAGCAACTTGAAGCATGAATGACAAGTAGTCTTCATGCAGCATTGTGAAATACTACTTTTCCATCTCTGTCACAACTGTTCATGTGCACATAGATAAACCTTGTTCGTTGTTAGCACTTCAAAATATGAAACATTATGTTCTTTTAATGCAGCTGGATACTTCTGAGATGGTTATATCCTACAGTTGTTGAGTACCAAGACGGAGATGGAGAGCACTCCAGCATAGATGTGGTTATGGGCCTCCTTGGCCTTTGGTTTTGGCACATTATACTTTGGCCCTGGTACTTGACTTCTTAGTCATTGTTTGAGATTGTACTAGCATGGATAGCTTAGGTAGGAACTGCTGCTAGAGTTACTGAGTAGTAACAGAGTCAATGCTACAAGACTTGTTACAGCCAAGGATGGAGGCACACGAGGATAAGTTGTGTGCCACTGCCAATTCAGCTGACTCTCCTGCTCTGCTCTGTTCTCTTCTCTTCTGCAAGCTGCTTGCTTGGTGTCTTGCTGATAGGAGCTAGGAACTGAATTCTGATCTCTGTTGACAGCGTTTTTAGTGCAGGGGCAATTCCATGAGCCAGCTGGTGATGATGAAACCCAGCTCTGGTAAATGCTAGGACCAAAAATATGCTGTGTTACAATGCAACTCTTAATGTTGATAGGGCAGAGGAGAGGGTATGCAAGCAAACTGTTGAATGCATCCTTTTACTGAGCAAATGGAGATGTAAAATCAATGGGTTGAGCATCTGTCTGTATGCTGGCTTGCAAAAGCAGACCAGAACTGCATTTTAAGTGCTTTCTGAAGTTTGTTCAGAAAGAGAGATGGCAAACATCTGAAGAGCAGCACGAGTCCAACACTGGCCTAGAAGTGGTCAGCTCACATCAGGGAGCTTATTGTGCAAGGAAACTGGGAATCCAGAGCAGCTGGGTAAAAATACCAGATAGTGAATGGACACAGGGAGTGACGCTCTCATGTGAAACTCTGTGGTGTGTCACATGGTGTTGAATATCTTAGCTCGGTTGCAAGAATAGAAAGTGGGTAAAATGCAAAGCTGACTGTAGAGGAAAGCTTCTCGTAAAAGGGAATACAGGGGGGAAAGAGGGCTGAGCCAAAATAGGTTATTAGCATGCCTGCCTCATCCTGATGACCAGGGTTTGTTTATACGCAGGCTCTCTCTGAGTGCTGCTGCTTATTGTGTTAGCAGTCAGGTCTGCGTGCTGAGCATAGCTTACCTGCCAAGGTAGATAAGGGCAAGGGTGTTCAGTCCAGATTCAGCTGCACATATTTGTGAGCCCTGTTGTCATCAGTGGATGGTTATAGGATGGACAAGTGCCTGTAGATGTGTTTTTTCTTATGTTACTTGTGAGACGTGGTATTGCTTTTTTAACATGGTAGACACATAGATTTTTTTTTTTAAGTTCTTGCTATTAATTCTAAAACTACACAAGTACTTGGCTTCCGTGTTTGAAAGATGTGTTAGAAGGCAGGAAGATCTTTCCTTTTCTTACCCCAAAAGAATACCAGAAGCTCCACTTGAGTTTGTGTGCACAAATAATGACTGTTATTCTGGATGCTGTGCAGCTTCCAATTTTTGTAGCTGTAGAGGACAGTACTGGTCATGTCAGGGGTTTTTTCCCCACGTATGCTTGCCCTAATTATTAAACCCTTCATTGTTATTTATGTTGATCTTTGGCTCTTGCTCCATGATTCTGTCCAGCCAATTTCTTGCCACTTCTGGTTTTTAAAACTTTGACCTTTGTTAAGTAAAAAGGTCATTATGAGAAAATGAACTACTTTGTGCAAGTGTCTGCAGGCCGTCTCCCATTTTCCCTTTATTTGTTCTTAGTTGCATGTTAATTCTGTTGAAGTAAACGCTAGAGTAAGCTACTGTTCCACTGGGGCAGAGCTATTTAAATCTGGCACTGCTGAAGTGTTGCTGGTATGTGCTATTCATTACAGTGCTGGGAAGAAGAGCACTTTTTTCCTGATTTTTCTTTGCTCACACATAAAGAAAGTTAAAAGATGGCACAGGATGGCTCATGCCTTTTTATTAAACCTTATACCAGTTAACTTCACTTGAGCTACCCTGACTGTGGGAGTCACGGTACGTCGGTACGGACACTGGCTCTGCAGCATGCCGGCAAGTTTCTGAAGCATGACATCACCCTGGTTTATATCGGATCTGCCCTGGCTCCTACACGATACTTTTCACGCCTGGACCACAGAGCGCCTGTAGGAATGCACATAGCACTGTGCATGCCTCTATTAATAGAAGGGCTGGCGCAGTGGTTTCAGCCTTTGCTGCACCCAAGGGTGGCTTCTTTGAGGGAGGGGATTAAGGGGAGCGACAGGACATGTTGGTAACAAAGTCGGACAGCCAACGGGGAGGTGGGAGGGATGAAAAGTTAAAAGAAAAGTCCCACCTATGCTGAGGAGGTGGAGCAGTGTGCACTCAACTTCTGGTGAGCTGTGTCTGCCCCCCTATGCGCTGGGAAAGAGGAGGAGAGCCTCTCCAGCCCATCGCGCCTGGCAGGGAGTTGGCTCCTGATGCTACTGTGCCCCTTGCAGTTTCAGCACTGACCCATAGCATTGGGTGGGGTGGAGATGGGAGAGCAGTAGGTCCTTTGGGGTCAGACATGTTGTGATGCTGTGGGGGAAGGAGGCAGGAACGGTCATCGCAGGACAGTGGGAGGACCCACAGGGATCCCCGGGCGGGAGGCAGGAGCAGCGTTTGCAGCACTGCTGCTTTTCCATCACTCATCTGCCGCAAGTGGGAGAGATTAGTGCAGCTGTTGGATGTTATTTCCCAGGGCCCTGGGTGTGGAGGCCAGGAAAGGTTTTTCATCCAAACGGAGATGAATATCTGGACCTGGGTGGGGTTGCACAGGAGCAGAAACCAATTTGCTCTCTCTCATCTCCCTCCCTTCGCCTTGCCCCAAAAGAAGTGAGAGAGAAGCAAAGAAATCCTTTCCTGAAGGGGAATATGTCTATAAGCTGCTAGTTTTTCTTCATAGGTGGTGAAATCCCTTATGTTTAAAACCATCCTTTCTCCATCATCCCCTCCTTGTCAGTCTCCTCTGCAGTGCACATTACTGGTGTGGAGGCTGGGAGCCTGCTCCCATCCCTGGTATGGACATGAGTCAACGGCAGGGAATTGCCCATCTTTCTCTTCTGCCCAGGTGTATTATTTTTAAGTCAGCATAGGATTTTCTTTGCTCATAAGGAGAGCCGTATCAATTCTGCAAATAATGTGAGACAGAAAGGAGAATAATAACGACAAGGGTAGAAATTTATATACAGTACGTATGAGGGATTTCAGTGCAAGGAATTAGATGACTTAATAGCATAACTGTGTATGGATGACTTCTGTCTCAGGATATGTTTCATTCTTGTTTTGTTTTCCTTGCTTCTGTTTGTGGCAGTTGCTAAAGAGCACAGACAGGAAAGGAACAAAGCGGTACCAAGCTTTTTATTTTAGATAAGGCCTAGAAATTAACACTGTTTTTATTTGTTGACATCTACAACATGGGCAGCACAGCATAGGGAGCTGCATGGGTGAAAACTTCAGGTTTTGGTCTACTCTTGGGTGGTTTCAGAAGTTTAAGTAGAAGAATGTTAAATGTCACTTTCCCACTACCAATCTCAGGTAATGCAACACATCGTGTTTGTTTAATTTCTTGGTAACAGAGTGATGGATATAAGTATTTGGCATTTGCATCTTGACTACTGAAATAGCAGGTTCAGAAAGATGTGATTGCATTATCCTTAATAAAAATTAAGACTGATTAATTTTGCTTAAAACTGGCTCTGCATTTCCTTTCTAAAATGTCTTTCCTTTTCTTAAAAAAAAAAAAAAAAGCTATTTCCATTGCTGACAAACTGGAATCAAACTGGAATTGGCTCAGAGGAGAGTGTAATGCAAGGCAACAGGCATTGCTTGTGTAGACTTCTCTTGCATAGGTGTTGCTTGTCGTAAGTTTAGCAAATCCTGTCTTGCCTCTTGAACAAGCTGCACAAAGCATTGACTATTTCTTAAAGCCTGTTAAAATGCTTTTATATCCTAATTAGCATTACAGATTTCAAGAATCCTGACTTATTTTAGTAGAAAGCTTTTTAATGGTGTGTTTTTACACAGAGACCTTGTCTGCATTTTAAAAAAAAAAAAAAGGTGCACTGATATAGTAATAATTAAACAGACTCGCCTGGTGCGGTATGTGGCCTGAGCACCAAGGTCAGCCTGGTCATTGCACTGTCTTTGCACAGTTATATTTCAGTTCTGCTTTTGTGTTTTAGCAGTTCTGTTTTCTCACCCATTTGCTTTGTACACCTCTGCCAGTGAGCCAGAGCACTAGTATTACGTTTGCATTGTGCAGGTATGAACAACTCCGAAATGTAAAGGCAATTGAGAATGAAGTTCATTTTAAAGCGGTCTTAGCTGCGAAAAGCAGTTTTTTCCTTTTTACTCATAATTGAATCTCTGTGCTTGGAACTGAACAGCTTTCTTCTCTCTGCTCTGTAATCATATTTATAGAAAAATGGAAAACTGTGGCCAAGACTAGCAATCACATGATAACACAGCAGTTTTTATTTGCTACATCTGGAAACTTACCTTGCAAGTAGAGTGCTTTTATCTCCACTTAGGTGTTGAGCCATTGCTCTGCCTGTTCTGCTAACAGCCTCAGAAGCTGTTCCCATCTCTGTTCTCTGCAGCCATGTCATCCATGTTTGACTTGGCGCTACACATGGACAGGCTTGTGAAATTGTAAGGAGAGGGGGTTTTTTTGGTGTATTCTTTTGTTGGGTTTTTTTTAAACATTCATCATGAGCAAAGTATTACCATATGTTTCAGATGCTTTATTTGATATGCTGGACTTTTCAGACTTTCCACAATGATTTAATTTTTCTTTTAAAGCAATTTAAGCAAGATGAAAAAATGTTCATATCACCTAGGATTCCTTTCTCTTGTCCTTTTTAGACTGTGGTTGTAGATTTAAAAATACTGTAGGCATTGACACTACCTAAGGATGGAAAATATTATTGATGACAAAACAGAGATATTAATGGTTAGGCTTCCTTAAAAAAATTAATGCTTCCAGTCAATGTATTGCTAGGCATGGCAGCTTACTCCATTTTAAATTAACACAAGCCTTAGTCAATGCAGCATGATGCTTGCCTTAACTAGTTAGCTTCTGAAGCTCAGTACCTGTAAGTTTTTCTTGGAGGTGGTACACATCCATATCTGTATCTGCATTGCTAATTGTATTCAAAGCTCAAGTCATGTAATCTGGGAGAAACTCAGACTCCCTTCCTACTTGACGTGGGGGGGGAACTCAACAAAAACACACAGACACACACAAAAAAAGTGCACGCGGTTGGGCAAACGGGAAGTGTATTTTAAATAGCTTGCATCCGTAGTGAAGACTGACAAGCCCAAGTGAGGTCTGCAGAGCCTGAGAGGCCTTCCGAGCCGGTGGCGCGGTGGCACCCCTCAGCATCAGGAGCAGCTTTACAACGACCTCCCTTGTCCTTGGCGAGCGGGGTGGGTGCAAGGTGCCAGTGCAGACGCTGGAGCCCACCGGGCTGCCTGTTCGCCTGGGGAACCTGCCCCAGAGAACTGCTCCAAATGTCTCCCAGGAAGGGCTTTTCTTGGGCTGTTTTCATTCCACCTCTCCATGCTGTGGCCACCTCTACAGACACGTGTGGCTGGACCGCAGAGGAAGGGAGGGCATCCACGGGTCCCTCCGTGCTCCAGCTCCCGTATGATCCTGTAACTCTGACACCAGGGGAAGGTGCTGAGCCAGGGCACGGTGCATTTACATGCCCTGAAGTGCCTGAATCTTGAGATGATAGGCAAGATTTATCTGGATGTTTCTTTTTTCAGCCAGGAGCTTCTTTTTGAGTGAACGGAAAAAGAGCTTAATCCTTTTCCCAACTTCCCTTTTTGCTTGCTGCTTCTTCACTCACAGCAAGGAAAATACAAGAGAAGACTAAGGAGGAAAGAGAAAAATAGAGAGGGGTGTTTAATTCTATGCATTATACAAGAGAGAAAGTACATACTCATTTTTCAAGATATATTACTTTTGTTTTGGGTGAAGGGAGGCGGTTCCCTTTGCATGGAAAACACCGTTTTTAAATTGCAAATTTTACTGTCCTGAGGCATAGTAGTTGATACAGGTGTACTGCAAAGGACTTTCACACGGGTCTCTGCTCTGAAAGATTTCCTCTCAAGTGCAGCTTTTGATGGCAGCCCTAAATAAACCAGTGCTTAAAATGAGCGTGTCACACAGCCAATGGAAGTGAGGGAAATGTAAGATGGATGAGGCGCACCTCCCCGCTGTGTGTGGGGGCTGGCTGCTTACCCAGGAGCAGTGGCTCCTGCTCAGTCCAAATCCTGGGGGTACCATAGCAGGCGCCAGCTCTCCCAATAGCTGTGTCGTCCCATCAATGGTAGAGTGCCTGCCCTGTCATACACGAGGGATATGGCTGCTTCATTGGGTTGCTGGTCTGGGTGAGGCCAGGCACATCGGGGACCCCAGAGCTGCCTCAAGACACCCCAAGATGAGGGTGTGCATCTCTCTGCAGAACAGTTGGCTTCACAGACCACTGGCGATGCTCTCGGTGGTGCAGGAGCATTGCTTGCAAGCCCTCGTTGTCCGTATGCTGACATACCAGGAGGAGCGTGCCAGAAGCACTGCTTGCTTTCACGCGAGGCATTTTCATCACCTCTGAAAAAGAATTTATTTCAGTAGCCTGCAAGTTCTTCAGGTGACTGCTCTAACCCCTTAATGCCCTCCTTCCCACAGCGGTTTTGGTGGTTGTGTGTTTTTGTTTTTGCTGAAGATGAAAGCTTTGCATCATGGAATAGATGCTGCCAAGTGAGCTGAGGAGAGCCGTAGATCCTGATGCTGGAAGAGTGCTACATGTTGGCATTCCCCGCGCCTCACCAGAGGTTGTTGTCATATTTAGCAGATCTCTTTAAGTAAACATTTGCTTTGTAAATGGTATTGGTTCGGTATTTAATGGAATGCAGGGACTATGCTGGCAATAATTATAAAGGTAGGATGTGTGTGAATTGACAGGGAAGGTAAAACAGATTAAACCTCCAGCACATAATATTTATGTCCCAGCCTTCTGGGTACTGTGATAACAAAGGCCGTGTTACACATACTTCACACTTGCTTCTTTCACCACTCAGACTGAGTCCAATTGCTTTGTGGGTGACTTGGTTACCTCTTCAATTTCAGGGAATAAAAAAGTCTGTGGAAGTTTATGTAGTGATAAAAAGAACAACAATGGGAGTTTGTTAGGGACAGGACAGGGAGGGAGTGGTTTCAGGAATTTCTCAGAAGTCATTTCTAATTGCAGGATGTTTTTTTAATGAGTAGGCACATGTCCTCCTTGGTGTGGAGGGTGAAGACAGTATGGGGAGAACGAAGGCAGCGGGAGACATGAAAAACTCCTAGCGCATATAATATCCTCACTGACAAAATATGACTACTTCATATTCACTGGTGGTTGCTTCTGTGAAACTCATGCTTTGCTTGTGAGCTGGAGCTAATAACCACAAGGAATCACGTTGAAACTGTGTGTCACTCATTGAATGCAGAGTGGGCGGGACCTGTCATGCTGCACAGCTCAAATCACAGATATTTAAAAGGCAGTAGACTTGTTTGTTGACGTGTTGGCCAAATGTTGCTGCATAGTCCTTACTGCCTGCAGCATAGCTGCATTTCCAATACCTTTGACCGTTCAACGCAAGTCCACTTTGTATGAGAAACTCTTCTTAGCTGAATTTGGGATTTGAGAACTTAAGAAAAACAAGAAATCATAGCAATAAGGTGTGGTTAGGAAAAGACGTTGCTTCTGCATTCTGCTTTGGGGCATGCTTGGCTGCAAAGGGGATGTATTAGTGTCAGAAAAGTTGAACCTGTGTCACATTTTCCTGCTCTGAGCTTTGTCCCCTTCAAGGAGCACTAGTTTTTCTTCTAAAACACTATATTTCTCATAACAGCTTTGAGAAAAATGAGTGAAAGTTTATGGAAAGCCAGTGTGGGGAAAATTCATACATGGGTATTTGAGTGGTGTGCAGCAGTACGTTTTAAGCAGTAGTTAAAAAAGGTGGTATTTGTACATGTGCAGCTGCTTGCTACTTAGGTCTGATTTAGCCTCTTACTGATTTTTTTAAATATCTTTTTATTTTAATAGTACCGTTTTGTAAAAATGAAACAATGTAAAGCCGTTGAAATATTTTATGTCAGGCTATGGGAAGGTTGTCAGAAGGCTGCGGTCTCAGGTGCCACTTCACCATCTGCCCACGTGGGACACTCAGTTCTCATGCACTATATTCTTTGAACTTCCAGTGAACTTAATAGCCAGAAACTGGTAGAAAGTGACTGTGATTGAAATGGCCTTTCTGTGATGATAGGGTTTTGACACGCTGTGGCTTCGTTTTGCATTTAGTAGGTTCTTAGTATCATGGGGCAAGAGGAAGAAGGCTGGCCTAATGCAAGAAGAATGTAGTTCTTAAGTTTGCAGCAGTCAGTAAGTCATTTCTATTTTATTCCTTTCCTTTCCAGGTGTGACATCTGTTGTATTACCTTTCGTACTCATCGGGGCTTACTGCGCCATAATGCAGTTATCCACAAGCAGCTTCCCAGAGACCCCTTGGGAAAGCCTTTCATTCAGAACAACCCTTCGATTCCGGCAGGCTTCCATGACTTGGGATTCACGGACTTCTCCTGTAGGAAGTTCCCCCGCATTTCTCAGGTACGCTCTGTTCTTTGTAGCTTTAGGTACCCACTATGAAGTGCGTTCTGAATTGATTGAAAGACTCATCCTTGGTGAGGAAGAGATTGGATGTAGAATATTTGTGGAAAGCAGATTGCCACTGTCTGTGTAGGCTTTGGACACTTCCTGCCTTTTCTTTTGCTTTTTTTCATCTAAAGAATATTTGGTTGTGGGGTTGGTTGTTTTTCAGTATTCCAGTGGACAACTATTAGTGTAAAGATCTATAAAAATATTTCAAAGGAAAATTTGGGTGGTATTAGATCCTTGCCCCTTACAGCCTGCCCATTAGTTCCCACCTTTCCCAAACCATCCCACATCTAAAAATCACTAGGGAGGACACATGGTAAGGAAGGCATTATTTATTTTAATTTACTGTAACAAGGATGCAGTTGCGGTGTGAAAGATTTTATCATGAAAAACTTGGTGAAGTCGCCTTACTTACTAAATGGTGACATCTTCAGTGACTTCTTCACAAACCACTCCCAAATACCTTTCTACTATATTCCTTACATGAGTTCTGAAGATTTTGCACCTTTGAGGGTAACTGACTGGGGAAAGGCAGAGAGGTAGTCTGTAAATATTTTTCTGAGAGCATAAAGCTTTCTGTTGGATGGTATTATTCCTCCCTCTGTCAAACCTCACCTGCCTTAATTGGTTTGGGTCTGGATGAAGCCTGCATTTATTAAAAAAAAAAACAAAAAAAAAACCAAAACCAAACCAGAAATAAATCAACATCACAATTCATCCAGACCATGCTTGCTCAGTATCTGCACTTTTTGTATTCTCATTGGATTAAAACACTGATTTCAAGCTCTTCTGGCTGCAAGGTGGTAGACCTTAAACTTGCTGCTGGTCCAGGGAAGCCTGTAGGTCATTCTGTAGCTAGTAGAGTTTTGGTATAAAAGTTGCAAAATCAGAAGACAGAGCTTTTTAAACAACCCAGCCCTCTACTTAATTTATCACTTGTGCTCTTCTTTGATGTGGAACCTTCGCAACATGTGAGGTATCTGGGTAGCATTTAAATACAGCGTTGGGATTCACAATCATTTTCAGAGACAGGTATAAAATCTATTTGTGAGGTTAGTATTTTTCTTGGGAGAACAAATGTAATCAGACTTCGCTAACCAAAAACCTGTCAACTTCAGGCTCTGCGTTTTATTGATTTGCTTTTGGGGGATATTGTTTTGGTTGATTTGTGTTGTTTTCCCTTCTTGGATGCCATTTTGGTTTTTCTCCTCTCCTTCTAGTTTCTTTTTAGTAATAAAGCTAAAACAGGTAGTCTTACTGCCCAGCTTACTGAAGTTTGCTGTATAGTCTACTGAGTCTCCTGTGCTATCAGTGAAGTGAGAGAAGTTTCTGGAAGGGAAGTTCAGGATGGAAAAGTATTGGAGTGTCCGAATAGCCCTCTGAAGGAGTTTGCCTTTATACAAGGGAACTTTTTGAGAATCAGCCCCTAATTTAGATATACCATTTAGGTGATGAAAGGCTGTGGAGCAGGAATATCTCCATGCCAGGTAGGTGGTGGCTGCTCTAAACTCCTTAATTTGGGCAGTGGAAGAGAGAGTGAACTGTTTTTGTTTTGCAGGAGCACGTGATGCCTTTCCAATTTGCGATGTCTACTCTAAATATTTTTGCATGTCTTGCAGGTCTGGTGTGAAACGAATTTGCGAAGGTGCATCAGTGACTTCCATCGATTTATTTGCGAGACGTGTAACAAGGCATTCCCCATGCTTTCGGCGCTCAAACTGCACACAGAAACTCACGTGGTAGATCAGGGAAAAGACAAGCACAAGCCACAGTCCACGACCCCACCTGGCGAGAACCCAGACCAGAAAGCCTTCATGGCATCCTTGGGCCTACAGTACACCAAAGACATCAAGCCTGTCAAGCAGGAGGACAATACACAAGATGAGGTCCAAGAAATGCGGCTCAGAGCACTGAAGAGTAACCTACCTCAGGAACCCGGCAGCACCGGTCTGCTCAGCCTCTCTCCTCTGGAAGCTGCCTCTATGGGAGGGTCGTTTTCAGTCCTTCCCCCTACAAAAGAGAACATAAAGCTCCTCTCGCTGCAGCCTTTCCAGAAGGGTTTTATCATCCAGCCTGACAGCAGTATTGTGGTAAAACCCATCTCCAATGAGTCTGCCATTGAGCTGGCGGACATTCAGCAGATCTTGAAGATGGCTTCTTCTGCTCCTCCTCAAATCAGTCTTCCTCCACTTTCTAAGGCACCTTCTGTCCCTGTGCAGTCCATTTTCAAGCATATGCCACCTCTGAAGCCAAAGCCTTTGGTAACACCCCGAACAGTCGTTGCAACCTCTACACCTCCTCCTCTTATCAGTGCCCAGCAAGCCTCCCCTGGCTGCATCAGCCCAAGCCTCCCACCTCCCCCTCTGAGGCTGATCAAGAACTCAGTGGAGTCCTCCTCCAACTCTCACCTTCCTCAGCCAGGAGCCAAATCGAGTCCTTCCTCGCAGTTGCTTCTCCAACCCAAAGTAGAGCCTTTAACTCAGCACGAGATGAAGACACAACTGGAGCAGGACAGCATCATCGAAGCTCTCCTGCCTCTGAGCATGGAGGCCAAGATCAAGCAGGAGGTGACAGAAGGGGATCTCAAAGCCATCATTGCAGGGGCAGCGAACAAGAAAGCCCCAACTATGAGGAAAGTTTTGTACCCCTGCCGTTTCTGCGACCAGGTGTTTGCCTTCTCTGGTGTCCTGAGAGCTCACATCCGTTCTCACTTGGGTATTTCCCCATACCAGTGCAACATTTGTGACTACATCGCAGCTGACAAGGCAGCACTGATCCGGCACCTGCGGACACACAGCGGGGAGAGGCCTTACATCTGTAAAATCTGCCACTACCCGTTCACAGTGAAAGCCAATTGTGAGAGGCACCTGCGAAAGAAGCACCTCAAAGTGACCAGGAAGGATATAGAGAAGAACATTGAATATGTCACCAGCAATGCCGCAGAGATGGTGGATGCTTTCTGCTCCCCAGACACTGTGTGCAAGCTGTGTGGGGAGGACCTGAAGCATTACCGGGCCCTCCGCATTCACATGAGGACGCACAGCGGCTGCCAGAAGAAGAAGCCATTTGAGTGCAAGGAGTGCGGCACAGCCTTTTCGGCCAAAAGAAATTGCATTCACCATATCCTCAAGCAGCATTTGCATGTGCAAGAAAGGGAGATAGAGAATTACATCTTAGCGGTGGACTGCAGTGCCCAGGAAAGCCAGACAGACCCTCCTTTAATGGAAGACAGCACTTACATGGACCGCAAGTCCATGACGCCTTTCCTGGAGCCACAAAATGGCTTTTTGCTTGGGACATCATCTCATGTTCCCATCAAACTTGAACCTGCAGGCAACTTCCCGATGGATTTTGACGAGCCCTTGGATTTCTCTCAGAAGAACAAAAACCTGAGTGCTGTGCAAGTGAAGCAGGAGAACCTGTTTGGCTCTTCTCCCCTGTCCCTCTACGACTGTTCCATGGAGCCCATCGACCTGTCCATCCCTAAAGCCCTGAAGAAGGATAAAGACGATGGCCCATGTGAAGCCAGGAATCAAGAGTTGGCTGCTTCTGGGAACAGTGATAAAGCCTATAACTGTCTGCAGTGTCCTTTGGTTTTTGGTGCCAATGGGAACTCAGAGAAAAACAGGGCTGTCAGACATCCCCAGCCACTGAAAGGTTCGTTGCATTTGACTGTCCCGATCATTTCCCCAGCTCTCCTTGGCAATTCTGCCTTGCTGAGACCCTTGAGGCCTAAACCACCACCGCCACCTCTCTTGCCAAAGCCTCCTGTAACTAAAGAGCTGCCACCATTGGCTTCCATTGCACAGATCATTTCATCCGTGTCTTCTGCTCCCGCTTTGCTGAAAACAGAGGCTGCAGATGCCAGTCCCAAGGCAGTGAGCAGCTCCACTGGGTGTGACAAATCAGGGAATGCCAAAGCAAAAGTGACAATCGTGACCACCGTTCAGAGAGACTCCAGCCTGCCCAGTGACCTGACTCAGGTGTGTGGTCCAGAGCAGTCTCCCATTGCCGATGCTGGGTTGACTAAGAAAAGAGGTAGAAAGAAAGGAACGAAAAATAAGCCTAAACTTAGCAGTGGTGTGGATCTGGAGTCAAGTGGGGAGTTTGCTAGCATAGAGAAGATGCTGGCTACCACAGACACTAATAAATTTAGCCCGTTTCTGCAGTCCACTGACAATTTCAAGGAAGAAAGCGGCAGAAATGGAACAAGTGAGGATGAGAAGGAAGCTGCTGAAGATAAGCTGCTGAGAGGGAAGAGGAACGCTTACTCAGACTGCCTGCAAAATATCCCCTGTCCTTACTGTCCTCTAGTCTTTCCATGGGCGAATTCCCTGCAGCGGCACATGCTCACTCACACAGGTAAGAGCGCCTTGTGCTCACAGTGGCTTGTAGCCCCTGAGGATGTTCCTCATGAAATGGCCTCTCTGTGGAGGAATCTTCCTTTCTCATCCTCTCTCTAATGTCTGAATGGTATTCTTCGTTATTTTGCAAATCCCTAGCAGTTGCTGTTGTATAGTGGTGGGGGTAAATTTTTCAGTAATGGAATAATCTCTGTGCCTTTGAGTATCAAGGGGGCAAATTAAACTGTTAAAACCCATTTGACTGCAGTGGCCTAACTTAGTGTACCTGGGAAAAGACTCTGGTTTCAGGTGTTCTGTTCTTAAAGGTGAACGTGTGTGTTGAGTATTTCATTGTACCTTACACGGTTTGTTTGGCTGCTACCAGTGGCTGTTTGTCTGCATCGGTAATGATAAAAAGATCCATAAAAATGAGAGCAAATAAGTATAAAATTGTGGCAGGAAAATAAAATAATACAGTATTTAGCATTTTTTTTTTCTTGTGGTGGCTTTTATTTGACAGATCAAAGAAGGAAGATGCGAGAAACATCATCCTGAGCATTACGTAGTAGCTTGCCTCTAGGAAATGTTTCTTCTCAGTGCTAGACAGCTAAAGGTGGGCTTATGCCCTAAGGCATGGAGATCTGTGTGGAATCTTTAATATTGTGCCACTGTGTAAGTAACCTCAAACCTGGTGTAAACAAAAGGAGGAATTGGGGAGGGAGATTTTTTCTAGGTTTGGGGTTATTTTTCATTCTTTGCTATAGAGGAAATGCTGCGTTGAATGCTGTGCCAATTTGAAGTTAACTCTTTTTTTCCACCCACACTGTAATAAAGTAATTAGTAGATTCTCATCCTGCTTGGAGAGAGAGAGGACAAAGCTCTACTTGCTCCCTTTTAAGTCAGTCACAGTTGTTGGTATTTTTTTCTTCATTATGCAATCTCAGCTCCTGGTGTTAAAGAATGAAAGTTAAGGATATTGGTAAGAAACTTTGGGTAATTGAGTACAGCCTCACAAGAGATAAGATAGCATCACATTTTTTGATGGAATTGAGGTTTCATGAAGCAACTGATTCATGTCTGTGCTAAAGAGGAAAACCTGAAGAGGTAAAGGAGGTTAGCTAAGAGGTTTAAAGGGAATCTGAGCTGTGGAGCAGTCCCTATTACAGTTTGCTTTGGGTGACATGAGGACATAACTCGCAAGGTATCAGTGCAACAGTGAGGCTATTGTTTTCTGGCCCACAGAGACCAAATTATTTCATCTTATTAAGCATACAGTTTACTTTCAATGGTGAAGGAGAGCTCTTTATTCGTATCAATTGTTTTCTAACACCCTGCTCTCCAAAAAAAATACATAGTTACTGAAGAACTGTTCATGAGACAGAAAACAATAGAGAGGCTTTTCCCAGACTAAGGGGTTTGACCTGCTTATTGATGGCAGACTTCCAAGGTAGCAGCACTGGTGTAAACCCTTAATGAAGACAGAAAAATGCACTCGGCCATAAGTTGTACTGGTAAAACTTGTCTCCCCTACCACCACCGGACTTGGAAGGAGACACCATCCTTTCAGGAAGCCTGTGCTTCCCCTAAAGGGAAGGCAAGCAACTGCAGCTGTGGCAGGGCTGGATCCTCAGTGCAGATACAAGATTTTTGGTGATTCTACAGCAGTGGCAATGATTAGATTCAGGTTGGAGCATGCTGGCAATACTAAGCTCTTTTCTACTCATCATCAGAGCAGTGTTGAGGGAGAGTTGTTGCTGGAGGACCACCCCACAGCAACCTTTGACTGGTGTTGGGGCATCTCCTTTCAGGTGCCACTAGCGCTCTGTTTCTAAACTGAGGCTTTGCAGCAGCCGCTCTGTGGCAGCAGTGTAGATGAAGCGTACTGCAAGAGAGAGGGAAAGGTAAGCTAGGAAGGTAGAGGAGGTTTAGGCCAGGGAGGTGGTGCCAAAGCAAGCACTAAGATGCGCTAAGGTGGAGCAAGCGCCGTGTTTTTGTGGTGAGTGTCAGGTGCTGGTGGCATGGGAGGAGTTTGGCAGCTGCATGATAGATAAGGCAGTTTGTTGGGTTTGTGTTCTGGGTGGGCGAGTTGGTTTTCTGACAGAGACATCTGCAGTGTCATAGTGCAATGCGCTGTTTCTGTCCCCACCTATTGCACAGGCAGTGACTTGTTAGATAGCTCTGTTTTTTAAAAGGAGTTAAGAAAAAATGCGATTCAGTAATCTTACTATAAAGAGAAAAGGGGAACTTTATTGTCTGGGCTTGATGGCTGTTCCCTGATCTGGTGAGAGAAGGGGCCAAGAGACTGATGTGAATGGGTGAGAGTCCTGGTGATCTGCTTCCAAATTGCGTGTGTTGGGTATCTGCTCCATAGGGAATCACTGCAAGCAGGCTGGTCCGTGCTCCTAGATTTCTGTAGTACGCTGCTATAAAAAAAAGGCAGTAATTTGAGCTAAAAAGTGGCAACTAGCTCTTCTCCATCCCTTTGTAGGGAAGTTGTTACTGGAGTAATTTGTGTAAGTGGTCTAAACTAATAATGAATGAGCATGGTTGAGGAAAAGTTAAATAATTTTGAGCATTTAAGTAGTATCTATGTATTACCAGTTTTAAACTACTGTGTTTATACAGACAAGAAAAGATTTTTGCAATCTTTCATGTTCAATAAAATTTCGACATGGAGGACTCCTTCCATGCGTTGTCAAGATCATATTTACCTTTTGTGAAAGTGCAAAAACGCACATGCTACCAGTAACCCACATCCCTTGCGCAACCAGAAGTCTCTCTCATGAAAGCTTTCACCTTGCTTATTCTTGCCTCAACACCACTGTGTGTTTTTTAGTTCAAAAGCATTTCCCTGAAGAAGCATACACCTTCCTTGACAGTTTTTATTTTAATGCAAAGCTCACAAGTGGGGCAGTGGGAATTTGGCATAGCTTGGTTTTATACAGTGTTTAACACAGTACCTGTGTTTTGTTTGAACATGCTTGAACTCTTGCTTTTAATACTTTCTTTCTCTTGATGTCTTTATTGTTTAATTTACTCTTCTATGTTCAACTCGGTTTGTCTTTCTTTTTTGCTCTTCTTTCTTGCTCTTGACTTTTTTCATTCTCAAAGCAGCAAGTAAGATGTGCCCTGCAGGTGGTGCAGTTAATTTTGCTCCTTTTATGGCATGTGCATCAGGCGAAGTTCAATAAAAAAATTAAAATAATGGTCTTTTTTGGCCATTAGTTTGTTATAGATAACCTAAATCTGTTTGCAGAGAATCACTTGAGGATATTTTCAGAGTGATACTGCCAGATCTTATTTGGCCCAAGATTATTTTTTGTAGAAGGTGAAATTTAATGGCAGAAGAGGGGGTTTTTGTTTTTGTTTTGCTTTGCTGTTACAACAGGGATGAACTGGACAAGAAAAGAGCTATAAACAAAATAAAGTCATAAATAGATAGAATACAGTTACACCTAGCCCATGAACCTGAATGTTTCCTGTTGATGGGAGGATACAAGTCATAAAAGAAAAAAGGACTGGAGGCATTTTTATTCTTTGCTTTTATGACTTAAGTCAAAGGGAAGTTGTAGACATCTTTACTTTGCAACATTTGTCCTTACCATGGCAATAATGTGTTTCCACTAGGACAACAGTGGTAGGAGTTATCTTAATTAAGGAATGATCTTCTTTCATGCTGTGATTATTTCGGTGACCCTTTATATTGAAAAATACTCCCTTTGAATGATTGTCTTCGATGAAATGTCCAGCCTAGACTAGTCCTGCTGTGCTACTAACCAAATTTTACAGTCAGTTCTGAGTCAATATGTAGGCACAGATATATTGTAATCTGGGCCATGACCATTCTTACAGAAAAAAGTTAATAAAAAATCAAATCACATTACACTTAAACTGTCTCTTTAGGTTACTTTTCAGTGAGTAAGTATATTTTATCAGAAGAGCAGTTGCCTTTAAGGAACAATACAGGAAGCAGAGAATCCTGCTTTTTTGAATGATCTTTTTTGTGCCTTTAAAGGTGACATTTTTGGAAAGCAGTCTGGTTTCCATTTGGGAATAGGACTGTAACTTGAGGTGGGAGTATTGGAGTTTGCACCGTAAGCGGGATTTTTGTTTGGATTTTGAGACCTCCAACTAGGATGTTTGTGTGGAAAAAAAGAGTATCTGTTGTAAGTCTTGGTCTGTATGACAAGTATTTGGTTGATACGAAATTTTTAAAGGCTGAAAATATGAGAAAATTGTGACCTGAGATGCAGGTTGAGTTTCAAGTAATTAATCCCCAGCTAATCCTGTCATTGCATGCTTGAAAAGAAATGTGGCAAGGAATTGGGCTATCATGAAGCAAAAGGATTTCTGCTTAACTTTGAAGTTCTGTTTTGTATTTGCATTGTGAATGAAGCCAAATAAAAGTGCAGAAAGTGGTGGTATTCGTAACCATAAATTTATGGTTGACTTAGCAGGCATCTCAAAAGAGTGACTTGAAAGCCTACAAAAAGCAGTGCCTCGATGCTTCTAAAGAGTTGTGTTGACACTGGAAGAAAACTAAGAGAAAGAAACAGCGCCTGAGATGTCTGCGAGATGTGGGGAATCCCTCATACGGGTTGAGATGTTAATTAGAACAGAACTAACTTGTGGAAGATTAAAGTGAGAAGCATACCCACAATGTTGTATCAAAGACTGCTGGCTGGGGGGAGGGGGGGGTGTTGGGGGGGTGTGCGTGTGTATGTGTGTGTGTGTGTGTGTGTGTGTTCAGAGGTTTTGGGTGTGAGGTGGAAGATGTGATGAGCTGATCTCCTTTTACAAATAACTATCTTCACAATCTCTTTCTTCATCATGATGTCTTGCAGGACCGCTTTCCTCATGGCACTGCATGATCTTGACTTTTCTTTTAACTCTTCCTGATCTCAGTCCCTTCCCTTGTTCCAGTCATTTAAATGAATTACAGACATGAAAAACTTTCTTCTGTGGGGAAGTAATTGATTCCACTGAAGTCAATGGAAGGATGCCCCATGGCTTTCATGGAAGCTGTGTCAAATTCACATAGGTGATAGACATCTCAGGAGACAGCCTGCTGTTGAGGAGCTTGCAGTCAGAATGTTGTAGTTGGTCACCAAGCAGTAAAGGGGGAAAAGGAAAAAAAAAACAAGTTTCTTATTACACATTAGAAGGACAGATAGACATACTTCTTTCTTATGTCAGGCCAGAAGCCCTTCCCCTGTCAAAAATGTGGTGTTGTGTTTTTTACCAAATCTAACAGAATTTGCACAAACCAGGAGTTGCCAGCTGAGGAGGAATGTGCTCATCCCTCAGTCTAAGGAAGACGATGCTGGATCTCACAGTAGCACGTACAGTTTTTCGCGGCTGTTCAGAATAGCAAGCCCAAGTTGTGTTTGGTCAGACTGAATGCTGCAGACAAGCAAAGCATAAGGACCTGAGCAGTGCCTTGCCACGTAAGAGCAGTGGTACATGCAGCCCAGTGCTCATGTCTCTGATGGTAGCAGTAGGATGTGCTATTTAGGGTGAGCATGTGGGCCCGGCCACTTCCTGCGGTCTGTTCCTCTTAATGCTCTATCAGCATTCACAACTGCTGCATTAGGGTTGTGTGTTAGAGGGCACATCTCTGCCTGCTCCCTTTACTATGTGTTTATGGACCAGCTGTCTGCGAGTCTTTCCAGTTGCTTTCTGAACCCACTGATGCTGTCTGCCTCCAGCCTCATCTGGCGTCAAGCTCCAGAAGTCCACTACCTGCTGTGTAAGGAACTATTTTTTAATCTGTTTTCAGCTGATCCCCTGCTAGTTTCAGAGAATTGCAGTTCTGTGTGTGCCCTCTCGCCTGCCTTCACGATTTGTAAACCTCAATCATAACACCCCCTTCTCCTTCAAAATGAGCAGCCTGAGCCTTTTTGGGTGTCTCCTTGCAGGGCAGCTGCCCCATCGCTTGGATTGGGTTTGCTGCATGCCATCTGCAACACAACTGTCTTCTTTCTGTGGCATGGAGACCAGAAGTGTACACACCACCTGAAACAAGGGCACATCAGGGCTTTATACAGCAGTGAAGGGACACCTCTGGTCTTGCTCTCAATACCATTGCTCATGGCGCCCAGTGTTCCTTGGCTTTAGTTTGGCTGCTGCTGCAGGCCAAACCAATGATGCTGGAGAGCTGTCAGCGATGCCTCCAAGACCTCCTGCCTGAATGTACCTGCCAGTACCACATTCAGCATCACATAGGCATGTTTTAGATTGTTTTTCCAGAGGTATTTTACCTTACGTTCATCTGCACTGAAGCTCACCTGCCGTCATATTGTCCCCTCTGTTTTGAGTTCAACAGCTAAGGAGATTGATTGTCAGGTCACGCAAGACTTTGTTGTAGGCAGGCGAGTGACATGTAGTCAGAAAGGACAAGCTGACACCAAACCAGGGGTGAGCACAGTCACTCAGGGTTTTTCTGTGCTGACCAAATGGGGTAGATGCAAGAAGTTCAGCAGATGGTAGTACATGTGCCTTGCCTGAAAAGTGTTTGCACAAGGGTGCTGTGGCTGTAAGGCGTGCACGCCTCCAGGAGAGACAGGGTCACTTGGTGTTACTTGGAGTTGGTTTCACAGGAGAGTTGTTGAAGTAACAAACCTAAAAGCAGCAAGAAGTTTGCTCTGTGCATCAGGGTAGTTAAAATTACGAATCAGTTGTTACTCTCAACCTCAGGGTAGCTGCTGATCAGATTGCACAAAAGTGTGCACAGGGTTTTCCTCTTACATTTCCAAACTGGTTTGTTTGGGAAAGTCTGCTGTCTTCCCAGGCTCTCTCATCCTTTCTTCTTCTTTTAGTACATAGCACATTGCGTTGCAATGATTCAAATGTAGTAATACAGGTCTCAGTACTAGTCTGGCATTAAAATCTGCCATGCTGAGGACATGTTACAACGTGATTTGATCTTGCCTATCATGAAGAGACTAAGTTGTCTTGTTACCATGTTAACAGCCCGTAACTTCACAGGGCTGTAGCATGGTATCTGGGGTGTCACGTGGGCTCATCCTGCCTATGCAGACAACAGATGGCTACAGCATGAGAGAGGGAGGCTCATGTTATAACATGATCCCCTTGCAGAACAAAAGTCTGCAGAAAGGGCTCTGGAAGTGCTCACCTCTGACGATCTTCACGGCAGAGCGAAACTAAAATGTCCTACTTGGGTCTATTAAAATCTTTCTTTGTAGTCAGAGGGATCCGAACGCAGCTCAACCGGTTGGCAGGGTGAGGAGGCAAGCGTTTCTGAAGCCACTCGGATGAGTGCTGGTACAGCATGTAGGATGGGCAGGACTTCGGTGGAACGTAGGTGATGTTCCTAGCACTCAGGCAGCTGGCGCTGGGCTGGTCAGAGTGGTTCGACCTGCCCTCAGCAGACAGAGCCTTGGGCCATGGTTGGATAACAGAAGGCACTTCTTGGCTGTACTGGCTCAACCTGTTCCCAACTGTTCATCCCCACAGCTGTAGCTGACCCGGCTGCCCAAAAAAATGAGAAGGGCAAGGGGAGGGACCGGCAGTCGTGAGATCAGTTCCCGGATCTGGCTGGCAGTGTGGCCCTAAAAGAGCACATTGGTGCAGCTGAGGTGTGGAATTGGCAGCATCTCCTGGGAGGCGCGAGGGAGAGATACTGTTGAAATTGGCTTTGCTGTCAAATGTTTTGTGTCTTCAAACAGCAGCTTTAGACAGCAAAGGAGGAACCCAGATCCTATACTGTTATAGTTACCACATGCACTTTGTAGCACAGCTTAGTGTTTATAACTGGCTTCGCCAAGTGGTGTTTAATCATAGTCCAAAATCATTCAACAGCTTTGGACTTGTGGTCTCCCTCCATTGCCCAGGAAAAATGGATTTCAAAATCAGTGGAAGTAAACTAACAATTTGAAGCTGTGGCTCAGTTTAAAATGTGGTAGTTTCTCTTTTTGTGCTGGTTTTAAAAGGTGGGTGAGTAGCATGCTTGGGGCTCCCATGCAGAGCCCATGTGATGGCTGTACTTTGAATCAAATGATCATCCAGATTTCACTGTACGCTGAAAGGAAAGGGAATGAAGGGAGATGCTTGGATGGTGTTTGGTCAGCCATAAACGAAGCGAAGCTTTAAGATGAGGTGTAAGACAGGAAGTGCAATTCAATAGAGTGTCACTGGGAACAGGTTTATAGAGAGTTTCTTTTGGTCTTGTTTTAAATCAAAACAAAAACCAGGATGGTGGTTTTGAATAGGATTCAGAGATGAGGAAGATGTGTAAGTGATGGAGCTTGTGCGTGTCCTTGCTGCATGGAGAAGAAGGGAATGGTCTGTCTAAAGCACCTGAAGGAAATTCGCCCAGCTCGCAGTAGTCAGACCAGGGGAGACCTGTACCGGCAGAGAGGTGTACAACGAAATTGTGGAGCAACTTAATGAATCGCTCTCTTTCATCATATTAAAGCAGCCCTGCCTTTGTCTCCTTAGGGCTTTCTGAATGCTCCCTTCTTGCACCAAAATACAGTTGACAGAGGAGAGATGTGGGATGGGAATGGGGTAAGGGATTATCTTGTGTAATACAGAAAGAGACTTTGCTAAGGAAAGATCCCTTTCTTAAAGAGGCTTGCCCTTAATGTGAGAGGGTTGAACACAATTGCTCTGTGCTAACTAAGCAAATATTTACAAAGTAAGTATACTCAGCAGTGAATTTTCCGATTAGCATTTAGCAGAATTCATCTTTGCTCTAGATATCTGCCACTCTGTGATCCCTCCAGAAATCATGTGAGCCCTGGATATAGCAGGGACTTTTTGTTTTTCCAAACTGTTCTAGTTGTCTGTACCTCTGAACTACATTTGTGGGTATCTCCTAGAGGACAAAGGGCTTGAAACTGCTTTTTTAGTGTCAGGCAAAGTTTAACAGCCACTCCAGAGCTGCAGCTCAGGGTAAAGCAAAAGTTGCTTGCCTCTGGAGTGCATGGCAAACCAAGAGCCTGAGTACTAGAGCTGTTGTTTGGAAGATACTGAGATGATGGTGTATAACTTGCTGGTTGTATTGCTGGGTCTATGTCAAACTGCCTTTCTGCTAAACGGTGAAATTCACTGTAAGCTGAAAGTCTGGGGTTTATTCCCCCCCTTCAGTGAACATTTGCACTTTGTAGGTACAGTCAGAGCTAGTTCTGAACACCTTTCTCTGTTGGTGACTTCAACTGCTCTCTTGAAGGTACAGGATGGATCGTACCTTGTGTCAAAGGCAAAACCGTTTGGTTTTTTTTTTTTTTCCAGAAGTGGTTTTTTCCTTTTCCCGCAGATATATTCGGTTCCATTTACTGTAAATAGTCCTTTTCTATCTTTAATGTTTTCATTTTAATAGGCATGCAGGCATGGAAGCTTCCTCAACTGTGGGCTAATTAAATATTTAACGTGTGTGTGTGCATGTGGTGTAATGAAGGTGGATAAATTTTAGTATTTAGAATGTTTACAATAAAAATGGACAAAGATAACTCTCAAAATTTTCCAAGTTGACTCCGCAGGTTGGAAAGATACTCTCCAGTTTGTGGGTGGAAGTAGAAGCAGCATTGGGAGTGTGTCCAAAAAACCGCAAATTTACTAGACTGCTACCACCTACTGGTGGCTGTGTCTATTGTAAAATCTAAGACTAGCTGGGGTTATTTCAGTTAATGTAGGGAAAATAGTAAATCTGTGGCTCATCTGACTGATAATGCCAACTGCTAGTGCAACATCCATTTCCAGTGCTCTGTCTGCTCCAGTTTTGAGCATTATTTATGTGATGGGTTTTCTAACACTTCTTTTGGGATGTCAGGAATGTTTGGCAATAAACACTTGCTTTAAAGTCACAGAACAGTTTCCCTTACAACACCCTATTTAATCCAATAACTCCTTAGCATCTCAAGCTCTACTCCCTATTCCACCTTAGTTCCAGGAAAAAAGAAAGCCACAGGAAAACAGAACCAAAACAACAACCTCCTCACCTTGATCTGTATCTGCTCTTTTATCTGAAACTTTCCACATTCGGAGTCTCTCTTGATAATTTTGTTTGTGTATACAGGAAAACAGTTTACTCCTCTTTCTCTTTCTTTCTTGCCCCCTATAGAAGATTAAGCAGACTCTTCTGACTGGGCAACTTGAACTGTAAATAGTCTTCAGCAAAACAGTCTTTTCTTTCCACAGTTTGAAGGAAAAATTATTTTGGCTACAACTATATAGTGGTTTCTTTCATGCAAGCGGAAAACTTTTTGGATTCTCAGATGGAGTCCTTGAGGTTTTGCTTATGAATATATCTCCTGAGAAGTTCATTTTTTCCCAGGAGCTGACGAGGCAGCAGCTGAGCTACCAGTGGTTGCTTCATGTTGCCTCCTTCTGTGCATCTTTACCTCCCTGCTCGTCTCCTCTCTCTCCCTTACCTTGCCCATGTTCTTTGACTCTGATGTCAGAATTGACATCATTGAATAGTGTCACCTTCTTGTCCTGGCTTTGGAGGAGTGACTCTGGTTGTCCATGACAAGGTAATGTATTCTGCTCCCACGGTTACTGAAGAAATGGCAGTGGGTGGGAGCCTTGGCAAGCAGACATCTCCACTCTTGTCCTCTTGACTTGCCAAGCGTAAATATCTGTGGGATAACAAACAGACCGGAAAGCATTTTACAACCTTAGTAAGTGAAAGATGGGAAAGGGGTGAAAGAAAAGGCAGGCCTTTCCCATGCACCTTGCCTTCCTTACCACCTGGATGCAAGCAGCTGCTCTGCACTGTAAATCAGCAAAATTCCGGAAATGGGAATTACCCGTCTGAGAGGAGCTCAGCCTCGTTGGAGGGATATTTGTCCAGATCTGAATGCTTGGTCAAAGTCCTCCTCCTTGTGTAAGATACAAGCCTGCTGGAGTTGCATGGCCAGCAAGGTTGTCTGTTGCTGCAGATAGGCACATAAACAGGGGAAAAAACAGCAGTGTAGGCCAAGCCTAACCTCTGCTGGAGCAGACGGAGCGGCTGCCAGTGTGAGACTACCCTTGCAGCTGTCCCTTGCACTGCAGGAGAAATCCCACACTGGACCCGACATGGCTGTCGTCACGATTGTTGTGTTTCCCACACACCTTCACAACTCCCCTGCTGCTCTTCCAGTTCAGCTGCAGCAGAGCCAGGCTGACTCTCGCCCATCCCCAAACAGCCAGGGTTTGTGCAAAGCAGCTCGCTTTTTCACCAGCTGCGAAACCAAACACGCAGGTTGGGGGTAACCACAGAGCAGCTCAACTAGTCAGGAGCTGCCACTTTATGATATGCATGAAGTTTCATAAGGGGCCTGTGAAACTCCTTCTTGACAAAGAAAACGTCGGGTCTGGTTTGTGCAGGTGAGAAGGAAGAGCGCTCACCCAAGCACGTATGCGTGTCAGCATGTTCCTGGCTGCATCCCTACTGGAGTTTTGAATGTGTTCATTCAGGGGTGGCGGGCCAGCTTTGGAACAGAAAGCCTGTGTGCATCCATGCTCCCAGCGTGTGAAGTGGTCTTTGCGCTTTGTGAAGGCACGTTGTTTAAACTTCGCATTTATTTTACTTGATGTCGACCTCGTATGTTTGCCTGTGCTAGTAAGGCAATGTCACTTACCACAGCGTGGACCACTTACCCCTTGGAGTGCATCTCTGGTGCACAGGAAAATGTAACTGCAGGCCAGCCATGCAAGAACAGAATTAACAGCTGAGAAGGGGCCCAGGGCACAGAGGAGAGGAAAAAAGGAGATAGAGTTCGGATATGATTCATTGAAGGATGAGTATACTGTAAGAAAAAAAATACATTTTTTTAAATACTGGAAGCAGAAGAAGAAAAAGTTAGGGACCATTAGGGGAAAATTGGAAAATCATGCGTGATATATGACATGTTGAACATAAAAGTTGGGACTTTTGCATTTGAGAGTTTTAAGACATTCTGCTTTTGGCTTGTGCTTATTTGAGTGCTACCAGTGTATATTCCCCTCATTCACTTTGCTCCTGATGTTTCCTGTTGAAAAGCTAACTTACTCTGGATCTGCTGTCTTCAGCAAAGAGTTACAGAACGTTTTTCTGGGTATGATAAAAAAGGCGCTCTCTCCATCTCCATCTCTTTGGCCTAACTTGCATCCCCACAGGGCAGCATTTCCTGACCTCGATGGGGATGGGACAGGGTGGCTCACACCTGCCAGGAGGTGCCCCCTACTTTGCTGAGGTTGAGCACTGATGGCAGGGGTACAGCAGCCATTTTAGATGCTTTCTCTTGGAGTTGCTTCAAGGTCTTTGCTCCTTAGACCCACTTTGCCACTCCAGTTTTGTCTCTTCGTCCGTCGTCCACAGATACGTCTTTGTGATGGTAGCAACCAAAGGCAGCTGGGGAGGAAACTCCTCTTCCCTGTTATTTCCCTTCCCTCCCTGCCCTTATCCTAGAGGGAGCTGGTGTTTAGGGCATCACTTCAACATAAACCCGTGCTCTGGTGAAAAAGGTCCCAGTCACTGCACGGCCATGTGAATGTTAGGACTGTGCGAGGGCTGGGGCACAAGTGGGTAGCCAGAGAAGGACAAGGACCCTTTCAGCAGCAGCAGGAAGTCACAACAGTTGCCATCAATCCTTCTCTCATCCCCGCTCTCAGGCCAAGGTGAGATGCTGCCAGTGAAAGCCAGATGCACTCGTCCTGCTCCCAAACGCAGTGTGTGGAAGGAGGTGGCAGGCAGGAACCCATAGCCATGATTCCTTTTTAAACATATCCCCTGTGTAGATACAGTCTGGGTTTGGCTCCTGGGCTCACTCTCTTACCTGCACCAGCAGTTGCGAGACTTGGCTACCTGCCTTGCATCCAGGAGCACCATGCCTGGGCCCGGCTTCTCATACGTGCCTGGCTTCCATTTCTCTGAGTTGCAGAGCGGTGCTTCCCCTTAATGCATCAGCATTTCAGCTTGATTTTTAGAAGTTGCCTCTTTTTGTTTATAATAGCTTTCTTTTTTTTTCTCCTTCATATAGCCAAGGAATAAGCAGTGAGTCAAAACGCAGAATTCAAATGCAGATTCGTAGGACACTTGTAGGTGACCTTTGTTTTCAGATGCCCACATCCTCAAATTCTCTAGTATTATACACAGATTATGGCTCAGTTGCATGTTTTAATGGGCAGATAATTAGATGAGCAATGAACTTTGTGGAAAGCTTTTCTGTAATCCACTGTGTATGTAAATGGGTCTGTTTTGATGGAAAAGGTGAGATGATTTTTTTTTGACAGGTCACTTCTCGCCCTTCCACCCCCCCAAGAAAAAGCATATTGAAGATTAAGCTCTATTAATTGATTGTTCACAATCACTGGAAATGCTTCTTAGCTTTGACATTTGTTTAATGGCCATTTATTATCATCTATGCAAGGAGATGGGGTCAATGCAAGTTATGTTGCATTTGAACTACAAAGTGCCTGAGAACTCTCTTCTTATCTTCTGTCATTACTCCTTGCTTATGAAAAGAGCCTGTAATAGGAAATCTAGGCAATTCAGAGACAAGCACATGTTGTACTACGTCAAATGGAGAACTTAAACTGCCCTACTAGAGTTTCTAAATCCCTGTAGTTACTCAGCAGCTATCAGGCTTGCAGATGAATGCTGAAATGGCTGTTAGGTTGTGTGCTGCCTTGGCTGCATGCTATTAACAAGAAGCGGGTGGAAGGGAGGACCTAAAGCAAGGAAACTTTCAACTTTCAGAAAGCACAACTTGCTAAGTTCGTGTCCTGGAATGGTTGCTGGAAAGTGGCACTGGGGATGCAGTTACATGCCATGCATCATCGTCAGCTTTGGCCTCCAGATCCAGTCAAGCTTATTTCCTATTTACACATACGCTATTTGTATAAAGCTTGGAAGGGGTACAGCTCCAGCCCTTTGTTCTCCTTAAGTGCCTTATCTGTTTTAATTTTTTTTCAACACATGTTATGTCTTCAGCAGTGTTAATGCTACAAACTGATAAGGAAGCAGAGGAGGTCGTTAAGGTGGATTTCTTAGGTGGGTTTTGCCTTCTTGTTATGGGAACTGTGAAACAACGAAGGATGCTGCCTGTTACTGCGTCATGGCTGTTATTGTTTTGGTTCCAGGTAGTATCAATGCAACAAAGAGTGTGTGTGGAAGACCCACATGTGGACAAACTTTTGCATCTTTTACTTAAATGATGTATACCCAACTTTTTAAAATTACCTCTGTGTTATTGTCTGCCTTTAATATTTAGTAGTAGCAGATGGTTGCACGAGGCCTTCACAATCCCTTTGAAAATGGGATGGGAATACTTACAGTTTATAAGTTAATTTGATTAATATGTGGTTGGATATTACTTCCATCTATATCCAGATTTCACACATGAAATATTCTAAATAATACATCCACGTGTCTCTGGTACAGTGTATTTGTAATAGTAGTGATCTCAACTCTTCTTTGATGTCTCAGCGTTTTGCGTTCTCTGGTAAAAGTGATTACATTAAAAGTGACTTCAAGAAACTGCCAAGAAAGTGAGTGTATTTTGGAAAAGAAAGCATTTTGTTACAGATTTTTAATCATCTTGTTAATTGGGTTCTGTGGTGTTTTGATCTCTTTTCAGCTGTAAGTTACTGGCCTGGGTCACAGATAAGAGAAACAGATGTTGGGATGCTTGATCAGAAGCAACGCTCATGGGACCGTGTGCAACCTTACCACTGGTAATTGTGAATTAGCAGAGAGCATCCCACTGAAAGTTTCTCTCTATTTGCTTGCAGAAAGCCAGTCTGATGCAGAGACACTAGCTACAGGAAACGAAGTCTTGGACCTGACCTCCTGCGAGAAGGAACAGCCAGGGGAAATAACAGAGCTACCAGAGAGTGAGCGCGGCCCCAAGGAGGAGCAAAAGGCTGACTCCCCTCCAGCAGAAGAGGATGCTGAAGAAAAAGCGGATGGATATGAAGAGGGACCTGAGGAAGATTCTGTAAGTAACAAAAGTCTTGACCTCAATTTTGCCAGCAAATTAATGGACTTCAAGCTGGCAGAGAGTGACCAGAGTGCAGGCAGCAGTTCTCAGACTGAAAGGAAACATGCCTGTGACATTTGTGGCAAAACCTTCAAGTTTGCTGGCACTCTTAGCCGTCACAAAAAGGCCCACACTCGTGAGGACAGAAAGGATGAAAGGAGCAGTGAGGATGAAAGCAAAAGCATTCAGGATGATGCAGGAGCTCCCTCGATGCAGGACTCTGGCCTTGAGCAGGAAGAGTCTCCGATGGACTTGAAGGTAGTGGAGTCTCCTATGGACTGTGAGGCAACAGGAAAGGAGAATGAAGAGAGCGAAAGCATCTCTGAGGGGGAAGGCACAGAGAGAAAGTCCCCTGAGAAGAGCAGTGATGACAAAAAACCAAAGACTGATGGGGCTAAGAGTACTGCAAAAGCAGACAAAAGAAAGAAAGTCTGTACTGTGTGCAACAAGCGTTTCTGGTCTCTGCAAGATTTGACGCGACATATGCGGTCTCATACAGGTAAGAGGAGGCCTGAGGGCAGAATAGATTGTGAGCAGGTCTGCCACCAGACTGAGGCGTCTGCTCTGTAGGTGCACAATTGCTGCTAGCACTTGAGGTCGGAGACACTGCTTTTAGTCCTGTGGGTATTTGCAAGGTGTCTTCTCTCCCCCAGTATCTCCCATGCTGCGTACGAAGCCTGTTGAGGGAGCAGGAATTGTCAGCACTGCCTTCCCTTCAATTCCCACACCATTTTCCCCCATGCTTGCTTGCAGAGTTTTAGGGGTGAGGGCAAGTATGGAGATCCCCATGCAGTTGTTCTGTCCAGCTTTTGACTCCGTTCTTGTCATAGGTGCGTGGCTGTACCTCTTCCCAGTATTCTGATGAGCAGTGGAGAAAGCTGGCAGTATAAGATAAGGCTTCATCTATGAGTGAAAGTTGAGAGAGAGAGAGAGAGAGAGTCTGGTTTTGTCTGATTATCTAAGCCTGGTGTACGGGTAATGTGCTGGTGATCTGCATGACCTGCTGCTTAAGTGAAAGGCAAAGCTACAGTGAGCGCCCTCCTCCTCATTCAGGTTTGGGCAGAGGGACGCAGGTGGAACACAGAGAGTAAAATGCTTGTCTGATGACTTGACTCAGCAGTTAAAACATGTGGGATTGCAGTTTGCAGCAGTACCGCACAGAGGAGGTGAAGTCATGAGCCAGCTCAAAGGTGAATTAATCATTCATCCTTGTTAGTGCATTCTTATTAACGATGCATTTTACCTGTCGGTAAGCTGCTCTGACTGGGGAAAACTGGTGCACTTTGACCTTTTGTATCTTTTGAAGATGCTCTCTGCTGAAGACAAGACCTTTGTGATTAGCAGAATGTTTATGGTGTAATTGATGGTGATGTTTAGGAAACTACACCAAAGACTAGTGCCTTAGCCAAACTTATTACCCTTCTGAATCATTAATAGTGACCTCTTGAGTACAAAACTGACCTGCTTTCTTCTGGCATTGAGGACTCAAATCTTGAGTTGAGCCACAAGTGAAACAGGGGACGGGTCCCGTTCTTATGCCTATTTTCATACTAATTCAGAAACCTTGGGGCGATTCTAGTATCTAAAGTACTGAGCTTCACCCCCAAATGGCACGCTGGTGTGTGTCCATGGAGATTCCCATACCGTTGTGCTTTAAATGTTTGCATTGCATGCTGAGATATACAAGGCTTGTCAGTATGGATTTTCTTCCATTCTTTTTTATTTGACATTGAAGGATGTTTTAACATAGAGTAGATGGTGAACAGGAACCTGGGACAGTGTTTTCTTCAAATTTAATCGATGTAAATACCACCTATCCCCACTGTTAGATCAACACATTTTTCAGACGAGGATTTTGCTTCAATACTGTGGGTTGACTCTCCTCCTCCCTCTCTCCCTCCCACTTGTTCAGCTCTATTGCCAAAATCCTGTCAGGTTGTAACATTGCTTATACTTTGGTTTTAATGTACGAGTTTTTTTAAAGATAACTGCAAGGTTTTGGAATTTCTTTACGTTTGGGACATGCTGAAACCTCTGCCTGCCCACTGGATGGCAGTTGGGCTGGAAGTGTTTCGTTATCCCAGTGCAGGCTGCTTTCCGGATAATAGTTGTGGGGTGCTCTGGTGCTGCCTGCCCAAGTGCAGGGTGAGCCACGGCACTGCACTGGCCACAGCCAAGTGCTGGATGGGCAAAGGCTGCTGGCCGAAAATGCTCCCGGGGAGCTGTGCCCTCCCTTGATAGCAGATGCCTGAGCAGAGCACCCAAGAGAAACGTTTTTAAGAAGCAGCATGCTTCCTAGGGACAGCAGGACCTACCTGCACATTTCAGCCAGCCACCTCAAGTTTGTAATTGGTTTTCTTTTAATGATCCCAAGCATTATTAAGTGAAAAATGAGCCGCAAGTGTCTTGCTCAGTATGCTCATTGGCACAAAATAGCGTCTTGATGGAATTGAAGCACTGAAAAATCTTTAACGGATGCAATCAGAAACAGAGAATGAAGCGGTCACGGTGGGACCTTTTATTCTTCAGGGCAGACAGCACCTTGGGGCACTGTGCTTGGTTGGGACTTTGGGGGAATTTTGTCTGTGGGGATGTGGTCGCCTTGTTTTCTCATGAGCTCATGCTTAGGAAAGTATTCAAGCATTTCAGGTGCAAAAAGCAGCTCTGAGATCAGAGCAGACTACCTGTTGATTACAGCAGAGGATGCCTGCAGCTGCTCTGTGGTTTAAGATTGCAAAATAAGAGGAAGAATTTTGTCCTCTGAGTAGCATTTCTGGAGTGGGCATGAAGAGGTTTGTCAGGGGCTTTCACATGTCACTCCTGTCCTAAAGCACCAGTGGGCTGAAGAACACCAGCAGCTCTCTAAATAACATCCTGAGGCAGGCATTTTTCACTCCGTCAGTAAATTTTGGTCACCTCTAACAGACACCTCCCATGTCCCATGAATGCCTGACAAGTCCTTCAGCTGCTCTGTGTCCGTTTGGAAACACGGTGCTTCACAGAAAGAGGAGGGGCTGTTGTGGCAAAAGTATTTCCTGACAGCTTCTCTTTCACTTTGGTGACTAACTTGCACATTTCTTGCTTGCCCATCTGTCAGCATCTAAGAGAGAGGGAGATGTTTTCTCGTGCTGTTTGGTTCAGTTTTTAAGCACTGTTGACCATAGTTATCTGGGCAGTATCCTTATCCTTCCATCTCAAGCCCTCTCTCTCCACATGTATCAGAGGGTGACTTGCAGCAGGGAGCCCCCATGGTGGGCTGGTTTCAAAAAGGCTTTTGAGCTCCAGAAGGTGACTGCAAACTTCTTCCAGAAAAGTTGCTGACTAAATTAGATGGGATGCTAACGAGCACTTGGGGCTTATGGTCTTCCTTCCTCATTAGTTCTAGGCCATACCAAGCTTGTAGAAATCTCAAGACACTTAGTTTTGGGTTTCCATTTGTGCCCCAAGGGATTTATCTGTATTCCTGCTTGTATGCTATCAGCTAGTTTGCTAGTACAGAAGTAAAAAATCTGCATAAATGTGATATCCATGTTTGATATAGGTACTGAATTTCCAAAGTGTAGAGCTTCTTACACTGCTTGAAACAAGAGGGAGGTGTGTTTGTGACCTTACGGCTGACTTCGTGTTTTGATTCTCTTCTAGGTGAGAGACCGTACAAGTGTCAAACCTGTGAACGGACCTTCACTCTGAAACACAGCCTGGTTCGTCACCAGCGCATACACCAGAAAGTCAAAAATGCCCGAAACCATGGGAAGGAGAGCGACAAGGAGGAGACCCAGTCGAGGTGTGGAGAAGACAGTGAAAATGAGTCTAGCCACAGTGGCACCAACCCCATCTCTGAAAACGAGTGTGACTCTGCGGGGGGCGTCGGTAGCCATATATCGCTGGTGGGAAGCCGAAAAGAGTCCCAGGCTGGCACGGCCAAGGACTCCCCCTGCAGAGAGGAGAGGCTGAGTGGGCGAGGAGCCGGCACCTGCCTCGTGGAGCCCACCAAGAGTGTACAGAAACAGATAGCAAAAGACCAGGAACCTCGGGGTAGCTCCGAGCACGAGAGGCCCTCAGGTTTCATTCAAGACTTGCTGGAGATGCACAACAAAAAGTCTCCCATGAATCACATCCTTGCCTCTGCAGACAGTGCGCCTCAGCTCTTGGGGGTTGAATGACTTGCTAGGAGGTTGGACCCAGCCCAGCACGCAAACTGAAGCCAGCAGAGCAAGGTTTCTGGAGTCTTTGTTTTTGGAAGAGCAACCTACAGCTGTGGGGAAGAGTATGGCAGACTGGACGCGGTGCCATATGCCTTTCAGTATAATAATGCAAGAGACTACAGTATATACTGATTTGAGTGCCTTACTACTTTATTAGATCTTTTTGGTATCATAGATTTTTTTCAAAAATGATTTTTTTTAATATTTTAATGAATTATTTGGAGAGGACCTTTTTCATTTAAGCATTAATGTTACCTTTTGTATTGGTGTGCGTGAGCTTGTTCTTGTATATCTGTGATAGTCGCTGTGTTTGTTCTCTGAGCTGGAAATGGGGGCAGTGGGGTGGGAGGCCCTTGGATACCACAGCCAATAACTGGAAGAAAAATTATGTGAATTTCATATGAAATTGTCAGAGGAAATGCAGATGAGATGTTGATTTATTGTTTTTTCTCAGTAGATGTTCTTGCATTTGCCACATGGTGGAGCATTAAGCCTGTTCCAGGCCTGAACAACGTGGCAGTTGAAGGTGTTCAAAGTGGTTCAAGCCAAAAGCAGGAAACACAACGAATTTCAACCTCACGCTTGTTTCCACTTTTCAGCATTAGAAATGGTCCTTGAAATCCTAGGGTTTTTTTCTGGCCATCGTGGACTGAGCATGTACACAGAGAAGAGTTACATAGCAACGTAACCTATGGAAATTATGCACCCGCTGTTATATATGTTTGATTTGCTTNCAGGGCCAGGTAAGGCCCCCCTCCAAGTGCATAAGAAAGGTGCTGCGAGTATTAGATTAGTCTTGTTGCAATCACATCGGTGACAGCGTGCGTTACTTAGAGAGCAAAGTTATTCCGTCTTCCAGCTGAAAGCAAGCAAGAGAGAAATGCGAGCCTTACCATCATCTTGCTACTGTCATGTTCTAGAGCAAGAAAATACTACTGGTAATAAAACTACAGATATAAGACATGTTAAAAATAAATAAAATACATTAAAAAAAAAAAA
>VYXH01000914.1:119066-145114 GCA_013397275.1 Burhinus bistriatus | reverse complement strand
TATGTGATTTCTATTTTTTGTTGTTGTTGGTTTTGTTTTTTTTTAAGTAGGGATGTTTGAACCAGTTCAGAGACGAAGCTAACGCCAGATACAGATAAATCAGTCACAACCAGTGATTCATTTGAAACGCTACCCAGGTGCATTCTACTTAATTAAAACCAGTTCACGCATCCCTTAAATTGTTATTACTATTATAATTATAATAATAATTATTATTATTATTTTGGGTATTTTTTGGTTTTTGTCGTTTTGGTTTTTTTTGTTTTGGTTTTTTTTGCAACTCTCCACACTAAACTGCGCAATACTGTGGGGGAGAAGCCATTACTAAACTATATGCTGCAGAACAATGTAGCAAGTAATTAATTCCCAGCAGCCTGCCGGGACATCTGCTAGCAATAATCACTATTGATTTAAAGCTTTATTTAGCCTTTATCTATATCCTAGTAGAGTATAAGATCTTGCCACATTTTATTGACATTTTTATTAGTTGAGTTTGACTGAGAACCGTTGCTGTTGTTGGGTTTTTTTGTTTCCCCTCCTCCCCCAATATTAAACTGTGAAATTTATAATGTGTTTAAACTATGGGTGAATCTTAGGCTTTAGTTTGCATGTTCAGCTAATTTGTCTCTATACGATTTTTGTTTGAATCTTTTTATTTTTTTTTTCCTCTCTCAGGGCTTTTACAAAAAACAAAAAAAAACAAAACAAAAAAAAGGATCTTCTGAAATTCTTTTGCCTGAGTTGCAATGGACTTAACATTGAGATAATTCAATCACTACATTAAGCACTTGACTGTGAAAGCGCAAAAAAAAAAAATAAACAAAGGAAAAAGAAAAAAAAAAGAGAACCTTGTTTGAGGCTGTTGTGAAATAACTCTTGGGGGCTATGTGACAGTCTGATTCCATTTTCAGAATGATTCATCGTCTTCTCTCTCCTCTCTGTGTGTCTCCTTTCTCTTCTCTCTCTCCACGAAGGAAGTTTAATCCTAGTGATTTCATCCCATGCAGGAAACAGTAATAAATGTGTAGAATTCATATTTTTCTAAAGGGAACTTAAACTGCTGCTACGAATTGTGTACAAGACTGGTTTATGCCACATGAACAGAGAATCACACATTTGTTTTGGTACTTTTATTCCTCTTTTTATTCAGTTGTACAGTACTTCCAAATTCAAAATAAAAAGTAAAAGTTGTTCTGTATCAAACCATCTAAGCAATAAAATGTTATATTTAAAAATTATAGGTTACAAAATGGACGTGGCTTTTCTTGTGGGTTTGTTGTAATTTGCTTTCAGACTTCTCTGCTAGAGGACGACGTACAAGCTGGAGCCTCGCTGTGTGAATGGCATCACTGTTTCTCTTCCTTCAGTTGAACAGAGCTTGAATTGGAGGTGATTGTAGCACTCTGAAAATTCACGTTCATTTTGACCACCATTTTCTGGTCTAGTCAAACCATTGACTGCAGTCAAACCAATGACTATGCCATTTTCTGGTAGTCAAGCCCCTTTGAAATGGTGCTTTTCTCTCGGTGCGGTCCCTTAACGTAGCAACTGAAGGCGATGGGAAAGTACTTTGGTGCGGATTTCCCTGCACAGGCGTTGGGTCAGGGTTCTCTGGCCGTTCCTTTTTATTAACTGTAGCTCCGTGATCACGTAAGTGAGCATCCTTCTGGCACATTGTGGTGATTAACACTACATCAGTCATTTTCTGTATAAATGAAGTAGCTTTTTGCCACTGTAGTTTTATTTTTACATAAATGTGTATGGCTGTGAAATCTTCAGGATGTGTTTGAAAGCCACGTGCATATGACAAAAAAAAAAAAAAATCCTTTGTTTTAGCTTGTTGGAGCCACCTTAGCTGCATTTTATATGCTTTCCTATAAATAAAACGTGTTTCATGGGACAGTGAGCCAAAGAATCATCTGAGTTGCGTATCCAGTTCTGGAGGCCGGGGAACTGCAGCAAAGCTGAAGCATCTGCATCTTCCTAAGTCCTGGTGGGATGGTTCTTTCTGGTAGAGAAGTGAATCAGATTCAGAATGGGAGAGAGAGAGCCAGCAGGTAAAGTGCTGCTGCTTTCCTCCTTCCAGCCTCCTGCACCTTCATAACGGAAGTTAAAACTCCCCACAACACCCTCTCTGTTGAGGACCTGCTCCCTCACTGCCGAACAGGGACAGCTTTGCCCCCCAGCCAAGGATATCTGATGAAGCAGGGCTCTGTGAACTACCTCTGGGTGGGCTGAAGGGGTGGAGACAAGATTTCTGGGGGAGGAAACCTGCAGAAAATCGCGTTCTTCCCTCTCCCACCCACTGGCCTGAGAAATCTCCCTTCCTCTTGTGAGATGGATGGGAAAACTCACATCCAGAGGGTGTGGGGACCTGTCATGAGCTGTAAAATCAAATGGGATGAGTTTATATGGCTGGGAAGTGATTGTGACTAATTACTTGCGAAACAGATGACTTAGAAAGCACTTGGTTCTTGGCCATGGAAGAGTGTAACTTGTGTACCCAGCCCTTTTCTCCCTCTGTGACTATCCCTGAGCTGGGAATTTCCCTCCTCTTCTTGCCAGCGACCAGGTAACGTCCTGCAGGCCAGATGAACTTTGCTCCTTGCTGGCGTTTCCCTCTCCCTCCTCCTGCCTCCGCCCCTCCCTGCACTAACTCCTGTCCTGTGGCAGCCATAGCCAGAGCTGGCCTGAAACATCAGGTTGACAGAGGGATGGGGTGGTGGTGGTGTCTCCGTGTGCCTCCTCCAACTTGCTGCTTCCTTGCCTCATTCCCTAAAGCTTTTTCTCCCACCGTTTTAAAGGTGAAGCTGGCAGGTTAATTCTTGATGTGGGTGGAGGGGGCGGCACAGCCCCCACGTTGTGGATCTGTCTCATAGCAGTGCCTCAGGTGTGGAGTCTGTGCAATCGCCCTAGAGCATTAAGGTTTGGGGAAGACCTCGGTCCTCTGCCGCCACGGGGATGCCTTGGTGGTGAGGGGCACCAGGAGGGCCCAGGAGGTTTCTTTGGAAGCGTGGAATATGGATAAAAAGGCTGTGGACCATGGGGATGGGCAGGAGGGGCTGGTTTGAGATGGCAGGCTTGGGTGAACACTGGCTGTCCTAAAGTAGGATATGGAGTCTGGTTGGAGCATCTTTTGCGTATGTATTGATGCTGAAATGTAAACTGGTTAAAGAGAAAGGAGTAAAAGTCTTTGTTTTCCATTATCCAGCTGTCACAAAGTACCCAGCATTTGGGGGACGGGAGGGCTGTATACCTACACTTAGATCTTCAGAAAGTGAATACAATGAGAAATGATCTGCTGTTGATACTATTAACATAGTGTTTTGCCCTGTTCTGTTGAAAAAAGTCTTTCTCAAAACTGAGGGCTCAGTTGGGGAATCACACATGACTTCTTCTTTAGGTATGTCTGTAGAGATTGGGAGTTAAGATGGGATTGACAATGTCACTTTTGGAAACACTGAGGGTTGGACTGTCTGCAAAAGGGAAAGGCAAGACTCCAGCACAGAATAACTGGCACTTCCTGTATTGTATGTCGGTCTAAGAGGCACCAACTTTTATCATCCCCTCTGATAACACAAAAAAAGGATGGAGAAATGCATTGATTAGATTGTTTAATTGGGACATCTCTAACTGCTGGACTGTGGAAAAATGGGCCACACTGGCATTTCCCAGGAGTTGGGTGCCTGAGCAGCCAACATCAGGGGGAAAAGTGAGTAAAACCTGTATGACGCACCAGTATCTTCTGGGTCACTTGAGCTCTCCAGCCTAGGAGCTGCATAAAGCATTTTTCCTCTCTAGTCCCTTTCCTTGGCAGTAATGGGAATCCCCTGCGCAGGGGAGAGGCTGGCTGCAACCGTGCTGCAGTAGCGAAACAGGCAGTAAGGAAGATGCTGGGATTTTCTCTCCAATCTGTTTAAATAAGGGAAGTGGAAGAGCCACATTTTGACTCAGGGAATTTTGAAAACCTCCTTCATGTCAGAGAAAAGCTGAATGTTTCACAAAAAAATGGTCCAAGATTTGGGGAAGAAAAGTGTTGGGGCAGGGGGAAGGTGGGTATCTAACTTGCTATTATTTGACTCGCTATCTCCATAGATAGACTGTGCCTGTGCTGTGGCTGACCGGGGAAGATGATTGGTTGCCTGGCTGGGTACGTAACTGCAGGTCGGTAGCACCACGTCACTATGGTCACCCCTGGACTTTGAGTTCTGAGCATGCTCTGGTTCCTGGGTTTGGCCGTTTGGCCTCCAGCCCCACCCCAGAGCTGCTCTCCTTGCTCCATGTCCTCACGTGCAAACACAGGGAACGGGGAAACAAATGTCCAGGAGCATATTGTTGTTGCTGTCTGGAAACAGGCGACTGCTGATACCTGCAAATTTGCTGGCAGATCAGAGGATTTCCCTAGTCTTGGGCAAATAGTGTCATGCTGGCTCTCAGGTTTATAGACGGTGGAAGGTTCAGCACAGCTGGGATTGCTGAGCTAACAGCTCTGCTGAGGCTGTGTACGGCCGCCGTCTGATCCACTGGTTTTGAAGTAAGCACATTAGCAGGAAAAGTGTTTTGTTAATGCGGTCCCCTCCAGAGCCTAAAGCGTGTCCTGCAGATGCACCAACTTGTGCTCAGCAAGTCTGAAGCTCTTGGCCTTTCTTAACATGGCCACACTGGTGTCTTTCCTACTCACCCCAGCTGAGGATTGTGTTATTGGGAATGCGACTTTAGGTGATTTAACCCCTTCTCACCAGTCCTGAAAGGGCGATTTATACCAAGCAAGCACAAGGTGTTTCCCTGACACGTTGAGTGGGTGTCAAGACACTGGTGGCGTGTGCCCTTGGTCCTATGAAAAGTTACGGACTCGCTTGTCCTGTGGTGTGCATGTTTTCGCTTGGGACTTACTAGAGGGCTGATGGGACACAGCACAGAGGGGAGTGCTCTAGGGCAGAATTAGTTGGTGTTTTAGGATCTCACCAGCTGCAAGAGCATCCCTGCACGCTGCCTGGGCTCATCAGTGGCTTCACCTGGGCAGTGAGGCTGATTTAAAGCAAGGGGGGGAAGGTGGTGGACAAGGAGAGCAGTGTTGTGTTTGTGTACTACTGAAGCAGTTCTGTATTATTAAAAAAAAAAAAAAAAATTTATGAAAATATTTTACCAGTAAGATCCTTTTTCAAAGGAATTAACTGGATCAACGCCTGGGAGAAGGATACCAGAGAGGCAGAGGGAAGTTGGCTTGCTCAAGGACAGCAGTGAAGACAGACTGAGGGCAGGTTACTGCACGGAACGGGATGCCTAAGAGCTACAGGAACGGCTACCTCGCCGTTGCTGGCTGCACATGTCACCACAGGTAAGTGACATGTAATCTGCACACACATGTCATGGTGTTAATGGGTTGCCTGACAGAGGAAAAAGCTGATTGAATTCTCTAGGGAAATGAAAACCTTCAGAGTATCACTAGCCAAGGGTCCAAGATGCCTTCATTTCAGGACGCATCTGTAATCACCCTGTAGAGCTGAAACTGAGTAAAGATGGAGTTGAGAAGCATTGCTGAGGTTTTCCAAAAGTTCTAGCATTGCCTCCTACTTTCAGTCCCCTCTCAGCCTAAAAAAAAACCAACCCAAAACAAACATTCAAAGGAAGTGGGAATTTTTCATATGTTAAATACTAGTAAGTGGGAAGACTTCTCTGGCTCACCACACCTCACTGTGTAATGCAGCAGAAAACCTTGTAGCAATCCTCTGAGTAGTAGGAGCTGAAAATAGCTTTCTCCATTGCTGTGCTGGTTGTTTATTTCTCCCGTGCCAGATTTGTCTCTCGTTTGGCAGGGAAAATGGCCAGGAGTGTTTGAGGAAAGTCTGGATGATGGGCGTTTGGAACACGCTGTTGTGAAAGCGTGTGAACTTCTCTAGGGCCTTTCAGCAAAGGGTTGTGAAGTGCTTTACGAACATAGGAGGCTGTAGGTAAGAGAGAAGTTTGCTGGAGAAAAGGCTTTTCATCATGGAAGGCCTCATCTATTTTCATAATCTCAGAGGCAGAGGTTAATGCAGTAAAGGCTAGCTCTGCTGTGGGCTGACTTCCCGTCAGTAATTTTTAGCCTGTAACCGCACAGGGGAGCATGGCCGTGCTACTTGTAAAAATGTGCGAAGGTTAGGACAAAATGTCAGCCAGAGGGGTCGGTGGCTCCACTGTAACGCATGATCCAAGCAGCTGGGATAGGAGGAACAGCAAAACATGCCTCTCTGCAGGGAGCAGGCAAAGAAATGGTCCTGCGTCAGTGTGGGTGTGCACACAGGGCCGGCAGCCCCCACCCTCAGACAAGGAGCGGGCACAGGAACGAGTTCAGTTACATTTGGGTAACTAAAGCAATCCATGTGTTAACCTTTCCTCCCATCTCCTGTAATCCGACTGTACAGAGAGTAACAACAGCTTAAACTTGCCATTAGGTCTGTTGTTTTAAATGAGCGGCATCTGACTTCTAATGAATCTGCACCCAAAAGAAATACTTGTGTTTTATTTTAGGATGATGGCAGTGCTAGTTGTGAGGTGTAGGCTTGCTTTGACCAATAAATATTTCTCCCAGGTATTTGCAACTCAAGCTTTACCAAGTGAGCTGTGCTTGGGAATGGAAAAGTGACCGAGTAAAACCTGGCTGTAAACAAAAAATGTAACCTTTTTAATTGCTGATTTCCTTTATTTCTACTGAAGTGTAGCTCTACTTGATGCATGGGGTGCCCAGGTAGCAGTTGGGGAGGAGGTAGCACGTGTCCTCCCGTGTTCTGTATCTCACGTGCTGCTGCTGAGTGGGATACCTTACACATAGATTTGCTCACTTTACCAGTAAATCCCTTTTTGCTGGCAGGATACTTAACACCATTTCATCCGTTGCCTTCAAGATGCTTATATCACTGAAGCTTTACAGGCTTCAAGGTTACATACATCAGGTCTGTTATACTTAACAGCTGGAGAAAATCAAAGTCTCAAGCTGCCTGTGTATACACAGCAATCCGTGAAAAGTCTGCACCACAACACAGTGAGTTTCATTTTTGATCTCCTGTCTAGATCATTATCTGCCAATATCTTTTGGCATTGAAACCAGAGGCCTTTCCAGCACAGCTACGTGAAACCCAGAATTGGTGCTCAGCTAGTTAGAGAAGCTTGCCAGGACTGTAGGTAAGGGAAAGGAAAGCATCTGGAAAACTGAGCAACCTGTGCACCCCACGGTAACACATCTGGCACAGAATGGAGCCATACACCGCTTTTAATGCATTTGGTTATTACTTTTTGGTGAATGCACCTCTCATGAACAGTTTGGAAGTTTTTTTCTGAATGAAAATATTCTCTTCAGCAGCTGTAAAACACCTGCTTAAAAATGAAGGTACTTAATTTGAAGAACACTTAGCTAGCATCCTCCTCCCAGGGTTCCTTGTGGCAGTGTTTTACTGAACTGCAGCTGTAGGACGTTTTGCAGTTTGTCAGCAGATCCTTGGTGGCCTGTACTTATTAATGCTGTAGTGAATCCGTGACATCTGTTTTGGTGCAATTCTACAAATTTGGCAAAACAGCAATGATGGAGTGATGGCCCTTGGGGATTTTCACTGAAGGAAAACGGAGTAACCACAAGGAATACAGCACTTAACTGAAGGACCAGTAAATGACACCCAGTGAGATGCTTTTAACAGGAGCCGAGGGAGTTCTGTCTCAATGGGACCTTGAGGAAAGAAACACCCTGCCCTGTACAAGCATGGAATAACACTACTGAGCGAGTCAGTGATTGTTCTGGTTATACGACTGCAGCTGACGCCTCGTACTTCATCCTCATCATACCTCTTAGTTGGGGGTGCTGGTAACAGGATGCTGCAGGATCACAACCTGTCAGACTGCACTGGAAAGGAGATAGTCCCTATGTAGTGTGGTTTTTAAAAAGCAAGCTAAATCCTGTTTCATTTGCCTTTTTTTTTTTTCCCCTGACAGACTCTCTTTCCTGTGGTGCCTAACAGCAATATGTGCTTCCTGCTTTTCAGCTTGCTTATAGTAGCAACCAGTTAGGATTAGTTGGGCAAAAGGTCCTTTCCAGCTGTGAGAAATACTTCCACTCTCTATGAATGAACCACTATTACAAGCAACCAAGCATTAACTAAGTCTTAAATACTGTCTCTAAGAAAAACATAACACACTTCATAATGAAGTTTGTTAGGGTATTTACACTTGCTTCTAATTATAACCTGTTATTTTGGTGACAATGTTTGCCATACTGTATGTGACAGTCATCAGATGCTATTTAAATTCTAGCTTTTCTTTTCCAATGGAAACCTGCAGTAGGATATTTTAAGACTTTCTTCCTTTCTCTGTAGACTCCTGCTAAAGAAAACAGTTTGTTCTTTCTATCTCTCTTGGAAACTTACTGGTGCACTTGCCAGCCGAGGTTGGGATCAAGCATGCTGTCATGGCAAGGTCCTGTGCACTGCCTGCTTCTGTAGTGCTGCAGATCCAGGCTCATGCAAGGAAGCATGCGTCAGTGTTGTGGATGGACTGGACTCTTTGATTCAGCTTTCATGGAAAAAATACTCCAGCTGAAGACAGAATGTGGACCTCTTTGTGTCTGAACATGGTCAAGGTGCACATGGAGTTAAAAGGCCCAATTTAATCTAACTTCAATTGCAGGACACCTTGCTGACGAGCCTAGGACCAGGAAACCAGGTGACAGAGGCAGTGTGTATGCAGCATCACTATTATCCCTGCTTCTGCAATACCTCAGGCTGATACGGTAGGTGGCTGTAGCCCTGACTACTTTTTTTTGGAAGCAAATGTAAGAAACTAATGTTTACAGTTTTTCAGAGTTTAAGTTTCACATTTTCAATTATTTTCTTTAAAAGCACAGAGAAGTGCAGTGCTCAGACTTACTTCAGTGATCAAGCCATATCAAGAACGACTAAGAAAAGCCAGACACAGTTGCTCTAGCCTATCCATGTAGATGCTGTTCTCTTGAGAAGAGACTAAAGCTGCTTGTGCTTGTCTATCAGAGAAGCAGCTGTCACTGGCTTGGGAGATCCCTCAGCTGGCAGCTTCTGGTATTGCTGGCTACAATAATTTCCATCTAGTGAACCCAGTATTGTATTTTATCTTCAGGGTCAATGTTTTAATTGCTCATGGTCCACCAATGTAGCTTCATCTGAATGAAAACTATACTGTCTAGCTCCATCCAGGGCCTGTCTGTATCTGTTTTACTAGAATATACACTGAGCTTGTCTCAAAGTTTTTTCTCGAAGTTTTCTCTCGTTCAGACAGTTGTGTGACTGCGTACATTAATGCCAAGTATTCTCTTCACTATGTGAAAGAGCCAGCTCTTCAGTTACGGTTTCATTATGTGAATTGAAGTGGCACAGGGAAAACTCAAATAAGGTAGGACAAGCTGTGGCTTCCATGTAAGCTGAACAGACCAAAAGTGATGAGGAAAGACAGGTTAAGTTTCAGTCTTCCATCAGTAGTTGTAATGCTGAAATTTTACTGCATCTTGGTTAATACACAGTTATTATCAAGACTGCTAACATGAGGGGACAGAGAGACAGCCTACTGAAATTAAGACTGCAACGACTGGCTTAGACTAGGGACCACTACAAAGTCTCAAGAATCTATCTTGATCTTTTCAGGGAAGGATGAGGCAGACATCAAATTTGAGAATTATTTTTATGTTCTCTGGGAGTTAAAAAATGTATCTTAACACATATGCTTTTAAGTTTTCCCTTATTTATCAACAGATGTAGTTCAAATACAGAAATCTCAGCATCCTGTATTTTTGAGCCATTTTTATTTTGCTTTTGTTAGCTCTTTTACCTTCTTCTGTTTGGATGCAGTACACTGCTTGAACTGCTACTTTCACTGCTACTGCCTGGAATATTATTGTTTGCTTGGTCAGACAATGGCATGCACTTTAAAGCTATAGGGATTTGGCCTTGTTATAACCTTGTGCTTCAGCAGCCTCTAAGTATCTTAACAGATCCTTTTCACACTGCCTACAGTTTAACAATAGGTTATTCTTTCTGAAAATGTAGGGGACTATGGCTCAGTTTTAACAGATCAGGATTCAAGGATTTACTGAATGTTTTCCCAGGACCCTCCCTTACTCTTACAAGGAATTTTAATCTTAATATTAGTCCATTGTCCAAAACATCACAGAATACTTCCTATTCCAAATACGCTTGTAGAAAAATAGCTTTTTAAGAACAGCATGTTTTTACTCTTTGCATATTTGCTATTACAGGTTGTTTATCAAGGAAAAGAGCACCAGCAGAGCACTCAGGCTTTTTGCTGCCATACTCATGCTTTATTTAAAAAAAAAAAAAAGGCACTACACAATGCTAAGAAAAAAAAATAAATCAAGTTTACTTTACAAAAAACCTGCAGCCATTTTAAAGAGACCTGATCTCACTTATAAATGAAAGTCAGCAGGTAAGAATAAATGTTGACTTAACATTTCAGTTGCAGTACATCATCTGAACTTAATCATCAAAACCAATCAGTCATTCAAACTGACTGTTGATTGTATCTACACAAGCAATCATCGATATCACTTAATTAAAAAAATCCCTGGGAAAATTTAGAGATAAATGGAAAAGTGTCAGAAGAATGTTATTTAGCCCACCTATAAACTCTTGCAGAAACTGAAAGATCTTTCTGGCTTTGCTCTCCTCTGTAAGTTAACTGCAATTCCTCTGTGTATTTAAGAAAAGTCTTACTGTAAAGCTACTAAGTTCTGTTCAGTGAGGGATTAAACTGGTATAACATGAATCTATGTAGTTACCATCAAGTTAAACTAGTGCTATGTCTCACTATCTCCATGAAGTGTACTGTGCAAATCTCAAGTAACTTCAAAACACTCCTGAAACAGCCCTTGTGTCATCCTATGAGGTAGGTACTGTCCTTCCTTTGACAAAGAAAAGACAACGGACTCTGAACTGCTGCTCAGTATGTCAGGCACACTGAAAAAAAACAGGACAACCAGCCTGTGTTAGTATCCGATTTCCCTGCTGCTTCCCTGAATTCAGAGCTTTCAACTGCAACGTTTTATTTAGCACCATGCACTCCACGAATAAACAGTGAATGATGCTTTTGATTATAGCCATTTCAAGGTAAGGAAGATGTTCAGCATAACTGTTTTGAAACAAGCAGAAGCACTGCCATCACTAGTCTGCTCCATTCATCTCTTCAGCCTACAATTCAATTATTTCTTGCATGAAGAATAAAGATGATACTTCATCCTTTAGCCTGACAGCAGCCACTCTTCTTTCTCAGATTAAATGACACTGGGAAAAAATGAACATGTCACAAAGCAGAGAGCATACAGAGGGCTCTAAGTATCAAATGCAGTTCAAGTGTAGCTAAATTAATACTTTGCTACCACTGTAGATGTGAACTCTAAAGCAGTTTCTCTTACCCCAAGTATAGACTCATTAAGTTTTTATAACTTTTTGAACTAGTTAAGGAGCTGTGAGAAAGGAATTAGTAGTGGTCCTTCACACTAAGGCCATAGTTTATTTGTGGTCTAAAACCATTTACCATCCCTTACTAATAAGGAAGAAACCCTAGTCCACATCTCCTTTCAGTCCTTGCTCCTCATAACCTCACATGAACAGTTGTGTAATAAGCTTGCTGAAAACTAGGCTTGCAAGAATGCTAGATTATACAAATGCTTGTGCTGCCACATGGAAAGGGGTGGCATAGACAGGCAGAATTGGTACTTGTTCCATCTTCAAGTCAATGAAACTATACCCTACTCAGCCAATAATAGTAATGATACCCAGTAACGTACCTGTGACACTAAGCCATCTATGTGTTTAAAAATTGAGTAGAAAATTCAAGTACCAAAAATAAAAAGTCATTAACCAACAGGATAAAGCAACAACTATGTTCTTCTATTTGAAGAAATCTGAGTGTAGCAGACTGGCTCATTCACTAGAAATAATGCAAGACATGCCAAAGTTCAATTGCCACTACACGCTAGAATGTTATTGCTAAGTTTCAACTACAGCAAACTAACAAGAAAGAAACAAGGAATTCAAAACTTACTTCATTTATCATGAGCAGCAGTGGACTGCTGGCCACTGAATGCCAAGTTGTATGATCAGAAAGACTGTCTTGCTACAACTGGACTTTTCCATTGCTAGTTCCTATGCAAGCTGCTAAACTGTCTCCTCTTTTTTTTCATGCTTAGAACTTAAGTATTTGGATATTAACCACTGAGTGTGGAGAAGAAAGCAGAAGCCTTCAAATACTTATTTGTACAGTGCTTCAGTCCTTCAGCTTCTCTTAAGTCCTAGTCAGTGTAAGATTTCTAAAAGCCAAACTTGCTCCAAAACTTCAATTGGTAAGGGCTAAACTATTTATCTGAACAAATAAAACTAGGATGTTACAAGTTAGTATCCTCTGTTCTGATCCTTTGTCTTTTTTCCTGGATTACTACTGTAGCTAGAGCAGATCTCATAACCCCCTCAAAATAGTACCTTCCTATTTTAGGAAGAATTAGAGCACACAGCTTAAGATTACCTATTATGAGAAGGTGGGGGAAAAAAAGAAAAGTCTCCTGATTTCAGGTTTGAGACATAACCCAAGAGGGGGAACTTATCAGTACATCAGGTGCTGCAATAGCTACAGGGCTTTAGTAATACATAAACACTTTGCTGAATCAAGGCAAGCTTGAATATAAGCCCACAAACCTAACACAGAACCAGAGTACATCAATATAGGCAAACAAGGTGGTTCCCCACAATTTGAGTGGAGATATCTCCTCATGGAGGTAGCATTCAACTGTTTGCTAAGTGATCTGTATGACAATTCGGCAACCTTAACTATTAAAAATATTCTGCCTGGGCAACCTTAATATCAGGAAGTTGAACAAAGTATCTTTGGGGTTGCTTTTGCTATTCTTATCTTTTCCACAGTAAGATGAGTCAAGAACGTCTTCACAGTTCATTCTGCCAAAGCATATAGTAAAATAGTGCCAGTACAGGTAGTTTCAGAGCTTAGATGCTTCAAACACACTATGACATGATTTGCAACTATTGCTGTGTTCCTTGGCTCAGAAGCTCAGTCCCTGCAGAGCAAGTGTAGATCTAGAAGAGCACTTTCACATGTGGGGATCAGGAAGGGGAGGAAAAGAAGAAAACAGAGGTCTCCAAATCAATGCCTCTTCCTGAACTCAACAAGCTTCCAGATAACCTTCAGACACAGGAAGAGATGCGGTTGAGATGCAAACAATTCAAGCCTTGTCCAAGTGCCTGAATAGCAGCAAACCGACGCTCTGCAGTATCTGCTCTTTTTACTGTCAGTTAAATTCCTGAATGCAATGGATGTAGAACAATGCCTCAGTACCTGGTAATCATGTGCCTGCCACAAAAGAAAACCCCATTTTGACTGCGTATAGCTTTTCTGCTTCAGTATTGAACTAACATCTAGTTAATAATGGATATGCATATGTGTTACTAGTAGGAAAGACAAGGTGATATACTGACCAGCGGAAAGAAGTTTGAGATTTAAAAACTGTAAAGGGTGAATTAAATAGCTTGCCATTTAAAAGGATTACTTGAAGCCAACAGTTTTTCAAATTCAGTTTCAAGAGCGTACAGTAAATGCAAAGTCCCTGCCCCATGTAAAGCTTTAAGAAAAGTCCACATTTTGATACATATGACATTCTAGTTTTTGTGAGAGAACCAAGAACTTACTGAAAAGTTGTTCTGACTCATTCAATAATTTCTTGAGTAAACATTGCAGAGCTACCACTATAATCAGAATACCTAAGCTGCTGGCACGACTCAGTAACTAACCATTTAACAATTTGGGTATAAAAAAAAATTTATGTAGTAATACCAATTCAGCACACAAATTCCATGCTTCACAAGTTCTGCTGCTGTGAGTCTTCCTAACATCTATGCAGATAAGTTCAGATTTTTAGGTCACTGCATGCCCAGATCAAACCAGCAGCAAAATATCTACCACTACAAGCAGCTATACCCAATTGTGCCTTTAGAATGCAAACTATGCAGAGATCTAGATGATCTTGCCTTGCCACTGAAATAGGACTACACACACAAACTTCAGTGTGTGCACACTGTAGAGAATAAAGTTACTGAAGAAGAAAAATGTATATAGATTCTCATACAGACATGATACAATCAAGACAGATTTAAGTCACTAGACATTCAGATTAGGGGGAGGAGAAAAATCCTTCAAGGACAGTGTACAGATGACAAGCCAGCATTACAAAGAACTCTAAAGGCACATTTCAGGTAACATGTTCTGTTAAGACCAACTTCTTACACACGCAGGCACAAATCTTAATGGCTACCTCTTCCCCCCATCCCCCCCAACAATTAACAAAAGAGAAGTGCATTTTCAGTAATATTAACACCATTCAGTTAATCTGTTCAGTCCAAGTGTTTAGCAGTATTTTCCTTATGGTGATATGGATTCTCTGCACTACTCCAATCCAAAACAAACAAACAGGCAGGATTAGTAAAGGTTCAACTGTTGTACTAGTTAACATTTACTCATCAGAGCCCACTGATCTCTTCTGTGCCCTCTTGTAGGGCAACCTCCTCGGTGAAGCTTTATCTAGATTCAGAAAAGAAAAAAGATAGTTGCATCAATTGCTACAACTACTTCAGGTTAGATGTTGTATGATCATGTATTTTTCTCCATCCCAAACACAAGCCAAACTGCCCTTTTAGTACAACGCATCACCAAAGAGAAGTGAGTTCAAGCAATTTAAGGCTTTTTTAACTATTAGCATCCTAAATAGAAGGTAACAAAACCAGAATGTTCCTATTCTGTAACGTGCAGCTCCAGGGTGAGATTTGTTCAATTTTCCAGTTACTAAAATGCAGAAAAAACACAAAAAAACAAACCCATCACCATGTCCTGATGGAACTGCATGCTCTGCTGTTTAGAAGAGTTTCATGTTCAATAATTACACTTCTAGAAAGTTAATTATTTTGATCATTACTGGTTTGCGTTTACCTGCCTGAAGAATATACAATTGACCCTCCTTTAGACAGCTTTGTCTTGCATGAAATATTCCACATTCATACAGATTAACAGCAGAAGATAAGTGTTTTGGTTGTGAAAAAACACATTTTCCAGGAAGCATCCACATTTGACTATGAAGATGTCACTTTGTAATCAGATATCCCATACGGGAAAGCCACACAGCTTTAGCTGTATGATCACCAGATGCCAGAAGCATCATCCTACATTTAAGACTTTGACAGGCCTATAATTGTCCTTTCCAATGTTGGTCCTCACATAGAATTTCAATCCTTGTAATACTGTAGAGAAGCTACATTACTTTGTATGAAGGGCTTAAGTGATTGCTAAGTGTATTTGTTGACTTAAAAATGCACATTTTCTTAAGCAGAACCATCTCCAATAATTTGTTTTGTATGTGCAAACACAAGGAGCAGCCATCATGCCATTACAAGCCAATCAGTACAGTATGAAGTGTCTTTCAACAATAAAATAGTCAAGAACCCCTGAGGATCTTGAATGCCATGTATTTCAAAGGATTCTAGTGTAGAGTTTAATTAAAACTAATCCGGAGCTAAAGAAAAGCACAATTAAGAACAACTTAAACATGAGTTTTTCCCCTAGACTTCAGGTATTAAGATATGAATACCTATTTAGCTAAAGAAAGGGATGTGGGACAGCATCCAAACATTGCCAGGATCTGAACCCATTTAAAGACCGCTTGCTCTGTGGAAAAAATTAGCATTTAGAGGTTCAGTCTTTCTTGCTAGATTGAGGCTTTTCAAATTCCTGTGTCCAGATTTTATACTATTATTCTTGTGTCTCACAGAAGACAGTGTACAAGAAATCTTACATTTTCAGAAGTAAAACACCAGTCCTTATACCTATGGCAATACAAGTACACTTTAAATGGGTGAAGGAATAAGAAATAATAAATAAATGAAGTCATCAACTCCTGGCACAACTTCGTATCAGAGCCTCTAGCCCTTCTACACTGAATAAAGCTCAGAATAGAAGTCTTTTTCAAGTAAAGGTAGTTCCTGCAAAGGGTTTTTAAAGCACTTCTCATCCAGGATGCACTTTAAGTGCAGCCATCTCACCTCACACCAGCCAATGCTACTGGTGATAGGAGTTCACCTGGGATAAGGAAGACCCAGAAAGATAAACCTGACTATCAAACTATTACACCCAAGGCTGAGGTTTGTTTTCTGACTGAAACAAGATGCACTCAGCCATTGGTCACGATCAGTCCTCCACCTCCCTCATGTAACATCAGGCTTGATACTACACCAAGGTAGCAGGGAAGGCAAGATACACAGCTGCATTTCAGATAAAGGATTCTGGGAGCTGTTAGAGACAACAGTACTTCAGCAATATTCTACTGAAACTATGTTACAACAATATAACCAGAAATATATATATACACATTTATTATATCTCAAATCATAAATGTACATGTATATAAAATGTGTTTGTGTGGTTGTGTGCATCTGTTCTGTCATCTTTTACTGCTCACACTACATCACCAATCACTGCATGCAGGAAGCTGTACTTCTATCCATGCCTAACTATCACATGGACAACACATTTAGCACTTCCACTCCTTATATCAACAAAGTTTGCCTCACCTCTTCTACTCTGCACTGAAGCCATAGGAAAGCAAAACAGAAGAAACAGCAAGAGAAGTTAGAAATATCCACAAACACAAATGGTCTGAAGAAATCAGATACTTATAGTTTACTGCTGGCATGTCAGATATCAACTAGAACTTAGTCATTTTGGACTTGTGAAGACATTAATACCAAGTCTTAATGTGGCTTTAGTTAATACACACTTCCAATGCTTATTTAAAAACTTTGGTCTATAGGCAAACTTCCAAACAACTCACAAAAACTTTGAGGCGATAGATATTTTCTCCTACTTAAACCTCCTTTGTGATCCAGGTTTTGGGTAGAGATTTTATACTGTTAAAAGAGAGTCTACAGAACAAATTGTAAAAGTCACCGACAGTCATTATTGTATCAACCAGTGAAGTTTGTTCTATACAAAATAGGCTGCTAATGTAATAGTCTAATCATTAAGCACAGTGCTTTAGAGAATTTTTTATTCCGTTGAAGAGATGTATGCTGTTCTGAGAAATTGTATCAGCTACTTATTCAGGTACAACTAATTGATTAAGTTTATTATTGCTCTGGTTTGTGGAAAGCAGACTACTTACTTATTTGATTTAAAGTTTCTTGGGGAATCCAGCTCATATCGACATCATTCTGATTTGATGTTCCCATCTCTACTTTTTGTACTGGTCTTTTCCTCTGAAAATTCACGAAAGAAAAAAGATTTTTCTTGCCACAAAGTTTTGATAGCACAAGTATTAGAAATAACTAATAATGCTATATTTAATGAATTGCAACTGTTTAACTAAGTCACAAGCTTAAGGCTAGTCAATGTATGAAGCTGTCTTTGTAGCTTAAACTATCTGTACCATTAGCAAATAAGTCACCTGAACTTGGCATTACCACTTCTAATGCCTTGCGATACTTATTCTACACAAAGATATCAAGATTTCATGCACACGCCTAGGCAAGTTCATTACACTTGTTACAAAAAAGGGCTGATGATTAATCAAACTTTGTGATGACCAGTTACATTATACTTTTGCAGATTAGCACAATATTATCATATGACACCTTGCAAAACAGATTTCAAAGCACAATAATCATTCCATACTTCTTCCCAAGGGAAGCTACTTCAAAAGTATCATAAGCCAGATTGCACGAAGACATAACCTATGCATTGCATGCACATGAGACTTAAGCTTTCAACAGCTTTTACTTGCCCAACCACTTACACGGACAAACCCTTAGCTGTTATAGCCCTATAAATGGAATCCACAAGGCCCTAATCAACATTATGGCAAAGCATTGATAAGAATTAAGTAAAGGACTAGGCAGCTGTTTACCCCAAAGTTTGACCTAGATTAAACTAATCGATCAAAATAGAAAGCATGCAGAAAGTCTACCCAGTAAGTATTGAATCAGTAGCTGCACACATCCAGTGACTGGAAGGGTATCAAAGCTTCCAATTCAACCACTTCAGCGTGGTGCCAACGCGCAGACCCAAAAAGCATTAGATAAGCAATCTACATGTCCCCAGTTACGAATGTTTTTTAAAAACACTCTGGTTTTCCCCGTAATCTCTAAGGTCTTAGTTCTAAAAGCAAGTCTTCTGAAGTTCTACCTGTACCATCGTACGCCAGAAGCAATCACTGAATTGCTTTCTTATCAGTAAGGTCTTGTATTAACAAGTACATAGACAAAATATACCACCCACCTTCCTAGATTCTAGTAACTGATGTAGGCCAACAATGACCAGTAGACCAAGTCCAGCGAGGAACATGTACATGAAGATCCTGTAAAAAACAGTTTAAGAAACCATTAACTAAAAAACTTCAGTGTCTAAGAGTTTACAAAGAGCCATAAAAACTAAGCCTAGCTTTGGCCACATGCCCACTTGATCTTTCCGAAGAACTTTTAAAGTGGGTGGGTGCGGAATAAAACCAATGAATCTGAAACCAAAGTGCTAACAAATATTATTCTGACTTCAATTTCAGTAACTGTAATACTAAATTTAATTCTGACCAACAGAACATTTGAAAAATGCCATACAAACTAGGAAATTATTATAAATAATTATTGACATTTAGTAACTGCAAGAACTCTTTTGCAGTATCATGTTTCAAGACATTGGGTCACAGTTAGTATTTATGTTTGGGACGGCTTTAACCATTTACAAACCCCTTAAAAATCTCTTCTATACTTTTAGTATGCTACTGCAAAGCAAGTACTGCTAGGATACTAATTTATTGCCAACAGAGCTTTGAAAGGCCAGCCTTATCTTGCTCTGTATTCCACAGTTAGAATTCTACCAATGCAAACAATCATTTTTTTAAATCTGTGCATTTTGGTTTGTTTTGAACAATTCTACCTGAAATATCTGTTGATACTTAACAGGAGGTGGACATAAATTACACCTAAAATTACTCTAGGGAGCAGGCAGGAGTTTACAGGTAAAGAATCTATTCCAAGTTGAACACATTAACTCAGATTTATGACAAAGGAAATTATGGAGTTAAACTACAGAAGAGACTTAACTGAACACCCCTGTTTTAGGGTAATTGTCTATTCACAGGACATTAACTCAAACTGGTTCTAATAATTGGAATTCTTTTGAGAGTTCCTTTATCAGAGTATTACACATTTTTATGTGACAAATTGTTCTTTCATTGATGTTGTTGTATCTGAGAAATCCAAATTCATGGAAATTTCTACCTATGGCAAGAGAATTCAAATATTCAACATTGTCTACAACTATTTCTGCAGATTTTTTTTTTTAAAACTCATAGGTTCTCTTAAAATTCTACTCCAGTGTTAGAACACTTACAAGCATATCAGCACAGCATATGCTTACAAAATATAAGATGTGTCAGATGTATGTAGTCTTTAAGACAGACAAAAACACTCCTGAAAGGTATCTACTACAGATAGTGATTAGAGCAATAAGGAATGAGTGCGAGTTCCTGTATCTCATACTCCAAATACATCTTTCAGTTTATGTAAACTTGCATTATACTGGAGTGGTCTAGAAGCAAGTTATTCCAGTCTTCACAGTAGGGCCCACAGCCCAATACTATGGGCCCTCTGCATCTTTAAGTCTTAGGAAAAAGCACTGTAGCATAACAAGAGCTTGACAGCTTTGAATTGCTATGATCTGTGTAACATCAGGTCCTGTTCCAGGCTTAAGCCCTCTAAGATAAAGCAGATATGTAAACTGCTCATTGACACAGTACCAATCCTGAAGATCCATAATATTAATGCAGATCTTAATTTGGGGAAAGAGTTCGTATTTTCAGTCTATCAATGTTGTGCAAGTCAAATGCCTGCTGCAGCATCAGCAGAACACAGCAGACCTAACATTCAATAAAATGAGGATACAAGAACTACTCTCCTTGTCCCCATCAATAACCTGTTCTACCAGTATACCAACTAAACTTGAATCTCCAGCCTCCTTACGTTTCTCCATCCAGCCCATCTTCTTTTTCAATAATTGTAACAGTTTGATTGAAGACAGCATCTTGAAACACATTGCCCTATAACAAAGTTTCCACATAACATTTAAAAGTCAGTTCTTGAACATATACCCAAATGTTTCTTTTTTCAAGCACTTGAAAAAACTCTAGAAAGCAAGGAGTATCTTCTGCACGAGACTTGATTAAGTTTATAAGCAGTGCAAGTTTGACTCAACAAAAGCACAAACTTTTTGGTGCAAATACAAAGAACAGTCTTGATATTATCAAGAAAGTCACACCTGCCCTTGAAGATGTTCTTTCCTATAACATGAGATATTACATACAAAGGCTTCTTGTTAGAGCAATCAAAACACAAAGGTACAGAAGCCTTTTAAACTTTGACTTGCACTAAAAGAAAAAAGAATCCCCTATTTTAATACCCATTTATGCTTTTAGATAGTCTTCCCCTAGATTGCAACTACTGGTCATTTATTTGCCCAAAGTCAAGTCTGCAGATGGGATTCAGGCTGATAGTTAAGTTTGTCAGCAAAGCCCGATCTGAAAAGCACAGTGAAATTTAAGTTATCCTAAAAAACAAAAAACATGTAAGGGGGTTTTTTTTGGTGGTGGTTTTGCCTTTTTTTTTTTTTAAATGAGTACAGCCCACTACTACACAGTTCTAAGGCATCCTAGCTTCCAGTGCTGATGTAACTTCAAGTCTAACATATACAGAACTAAGTGTACGTGAGGGGCTATTGTGAAACATATAGCCAGTCGCTTGCTGCGCTTACATATCTACTTGTTTGCTTGAAGACCACAAAGACATTCACTGTCTGAAGAGGTAGTAACGTGACTAAGCAGTTCCTTCCTGACATTTCCACATCATCTAGAAAGATTAAAATTAATTACAACATCAGGCTTACATTTACATCTCTGTAGTTGAGATTGATAACTAGACCAAAAGGACGACCACCCATAGGCTCAGCAGGGATGAAAGAGTACTCAAACGTGGCTTGTCTCTGTGGTGGAACCACTGTATTCAGAGGGAGAGCTGTGAAGTTCTGGATATAAAACTGGTAGTCTTGAGGATACCGGAAAGAAGCATCGAGAGACTCAACAATGAAATCCTCTGTACCCTTATTGGTGAAGCCCACGAGGAATTTTACAATGTTGTTTGCTGGAAAGTCTAAACAAAAAAAAAAATTTCCACTATTAGAAGCTTCACACACCACACTTAGCCTGTTTCTAAACAGAAAGTGTCTAGAACAGATTTTTTTTTTTTTGTAGGGCTTCACTGTTTTGTGCGCAAATTGGTATAGTCTAAGCAACAGTAAAGATGATGGTAGATTAGCACAGGACTCTTACCTTCACCTTTCACAAATAAGATGGTTGTATCAGCACTAGGTGAGGCTTTAGGTTCTCCTGACAAGTCTTCTTCCTCTTTTTCTTCTGTCTAAGACAAGAGACTTTTTTGAAAAATCCTATAATGAACAGCGAAGCAAAGACCATGCTTGTTTCATGAGAATCCCACATGTCAAAGCATGAAACAATGGCAAACATTAGTATCAATTCCTGCTATTGCAGGACTAGCACATAGCCTGTTCTCCTTCTAGATTTGATTAGCAACATTTTCAGCTTTTATCCTTCTACTTGTTGTATTTGACACAATGACTAATCTCAGCTGCATTTAGCTGTATTGAACGGTTCCTTATCAGAAAGCAACAGTAAGGTATCTGTTTGGGGGTGGAAGGAAAAGAATAGAATCTAAATGTTAAGTGTTCACATCTAAGCTATTTCTATTTAGAAAGCAAGCATTTCCAAAGTTACAGACACAAGGCACATAAGAGTTACTTTCACTACCACTACCAAGGGAGTGCTTATGGAAACCTCCTATTCAGTTTTAATCAGTTAAATGTTATGTATGCCTGGAAATGGTTAGACTGTTGGAACTAAAGTTCGTGAATTCACTTGTTCAAGCTCACCTTTGTGATGACTGGAAAATGCAAGTATTAAGGGTTTATTTTCCACACGGGGAATCACAGGATCACCACCTCCTCCACCAAATAAAAGCAAGGCTGACCCCATTTTGAACCGTCTGAACTAACTGCTTGCAAGTTTATTAGATCATTTGATTTCACTGCTTAAATAACCACCTGAAGCAGTGGATAGCCTACTGGATCAGTCGTACATGTACTACGATCTAGCAAAGCCATGAACCAGAACGGAGCACCTATGCAAAACTGTATCTTCTATCTCCGTGACAAATAAAAGAAACTGCCTAAAAAGGTGTAATGCTTTGTACCCAAGTCACAGACTATTAAAAGCAAATTACATCCAAAAGGTTATTTAATAATATGCTGTCAGTACTGAATACCTAATGTATCTTCTACCACTTAGGAAAACTGCTTGACTATAAGCTCACCAACTTCAGTAAAAGTCTAATAGAATCAAAGAACAGTTTACCAGGTCTCCGCTTTTATGCATGTCTTCTTCTTATAATGTCCCAAACTTTCTAATTTTACACCAGAAATTTGAGAAATTTTTGTACCAATTCAAGTACACCAAGTGTCTAGCCTAATACTCTACTGCTACAAGCAGATCACATAACTACATAAAATATTTCACTTTGTCAAGCTGAAACAAGTGACCCTGCACAGCAACATGGATGCTGGTATAACAGGCATACCCAGCAACAAGTGTCAGAGACTAGGAACATAGTTAAGTGAAAACAGGCTGCAAAACCAAGGTTTTCAGAATTAAAACTGAACTTAATTAAGATTCTGTTGCCCCTTGAAAAATCAATACCAAAGAAGCCAGAATGAAGCAATCCTACTCTCCAATGTCCTTCTCGGTTTATCAAGAGGCAGCTTAAGCTGGAAAAGAACTACATGGGGCTCCCAGAAGAATCTGGTTCTCTCACTTGGTGTGTTTTTTGTGAACTTCAGTTTTGGTAGTCAGAAATTAGGCTGTCCCCATGTGATTTTTCAGCTGGTAACTCAGGAAGAAAAGACAAATCCTTCTGAAACTTCAAATGGAACAGAAGTTTAACTTGAGATAGCTATTTGGAAATAGCAATGCAATTAAACTCATATTTAAATATATCTAAGCTATCTATCTTTGAGTCCTTTTGGTTTAATTCATACTTATGAAGTAACATTCATGTACAATTACCAAGTCTGTTGGCTCATCTTCTTCAACTTCAGCTTCATCATCTTCATCTTCAACTACGGTATCTTCCACAGCTTCCTCATCTTCTGTAGCATCTTGAGCTGCAACTAATAAACCTGAACCTACCAAAACAAAATGCAAATAGAAGAAAGCCTTTTCAATGCCTAGCTAATCAACAGAAAACTGACATTGTAGTACAATTTTCAAACTGAAGAATTTCTTAAAAAAATGTCAAATACAGTGTTTTGAAGCCTCAGTTGCAAAAACCTCACATTCAAATGATTGCCTGTGTTGATCTTTCAACCTTTTTCCTTCTCTAATAACTTTCTGAACCACTCATTTATATGCCAGTAAGTCCAAAACCAAAAAGTTTACAGCTGGATAACATGAAGTTCAGCATTCACACAGCAATGCTTGAATTCGCAGAGGGCAAGCAACTTGCCTTAAAAGCTGTTGTTTAATTTTTGAACACGTCACCATATTAGAATACTTTAATTCTGTTTTGTCACTACGAATGTGAAAATTAAAAGACATTGCTACTGCCAGGAAATTAATTTCGTGAGTACTGTTTCTTCTAAGACTAATAAGTTTAATAAATTATTAGCATGTCTTTTTCATCTGCTGATATCAGGACACTACACTTTCACAGGTAGTTAAAAAGTTATTATTTTTGCACTTATTCTCACTCAAGTTTTAAAACAGTCCTTTTTAATATGACCTCCTCAGGGTCCAAGACAAGTACAGTCAGATAGTTCATTGCCTCTTTACTTTTATGGAGCCAAGTCTCATACATTCAAACACTTGGGTAGATGATTAATACAAATAGTGGCAACACAACAGTTAGGTCCATTTGCAGTTTAGAGCACATGTAGGCTAGGCTGAGAACTTTTTTAAACTATACACAAAACTAATTTTTTTTTTATATATAAAGCTAATATTTTCCAAAGATGACAGAGTAGAAATAAATGGATGATTGATTTACGCAAGCCTGGGGGAAAAAAAAAAAATCAAATTGCTACGAGTACACATTTTAAACAAGTATTTTAAAACTTTCACAGGGAATAAGAATACTTGAGCAGGACAAGTATATCCAAGGACTTCAGGACTGTCAGTCAGAACTAGAAAAAGCAAATACACCCCCTCTTAAATATCTTTAGAAGGTACACTCAAAGACCACGTGCAATACTTAGCCTAACCTAAGACTAACTACACTGATTTTATTTACTGAAGTTTTTAAACTTATCAGTCTACAAATAAAGATTTTTTTTTTTAAATTAAAACCTTTGTATCTGAACAGGCTAAAGGTAGGGCATAGGCATTTTTCACAAGCAACTGCGCTAGCACATTTTCTTAGAAACCTCTAATTTACAGACAGTCTTTTCGATAGATGTCAGAAGGGCTGATGATGTGGCAATAGCGGGAAGAGAGAGCTGCCCGCTGTGGGAAGGAGCTAAGACACGGCGTGTGCTGCAGCCCACGGGAAGCGCCGGGCGAGACGGCTGCCCTTCTGCCTTTCCAGACTTCGTAGCAGGGAGGCGATTTTGAGATGGTGAATCAGATAACGCTACAGTGCAAACACAGATCAGCGCTGGGCGACGTGAAGGGCACTTTGGGGGGGTGGAGGGCGGCGGGCGAGGTGGGGAGGCAGGCTGGCAGCCCGCGCATCTCCTGACGATTCACTGTGCAAAGCAGCACCGCCTCAGAGCCGGAGCGAAGACGACGACAAACCCGTTGCTACAGCCCAAAACGCTGGGGGTGGTTTTGTTGGGTTTTGTGGTTTTTTGGGGTTTTTTTTGCGAGCGGGACAGCGACGCCCTACCTGAACCCGCAAAGCGCGGTTCGCTCCGCCAGAGAGACCAGAGTCCGGCCCTGCCCAGAGGAGCCCGCACCCCGCGGGGACACAAGCAGGACACCCCCAACACAGTCCACACGCCGCGGCAGCAGAACCGGGCAGCGGAGCCCCTTCCCGTGACCAGGAGGGCGGCCCGGGCCCCGGCCCACGTGCGCAGGGCGGCCGGCAGGCCCGCGCCCGGCGGCGATGAATGACCAGCGCCCGCCACCGCCTTCCCCTCGACAGGAGGGCGGCGCTGGGCTCCCCAGGCCCGGCAGGGGAGGGGCTCCCCCTCCCCGACGCCCCCGGGTCGCTGAGGGGAGCCGGCCGCGCGCTCCCCAGCGGCCGTTACCGCCTCCCTCCCTCCCTCAGGCAGCCACGGCCGCTCACCGCCCCCGCTCACCTGAGCCGCCGCGGGCGCCCCCGAGCAGCAGGGCGGCGGGGAAGACGAGCAGGGCGAGCAACAGCAGCCGCGACAGGCACCTCATGGCGGTAGCGACGGCAGCAGCAACAAATATCGGACACACCGGCCCAGCGCCTGCCGCTGCGGGCCGTCTAAATGGCGGCGGCCTCCATCCGGGGCCGGGGCCGCTGCCGCCCCGGCCACGCCCCCGCGCCGCCGCGGACGTGGCTCCGCCGGGGAGGAGGCAGGGCGGTCACGTGAGCTTAGCACACGTCTCCCCTCCGCGCCGCCGCGCCGCCCCCCTCCATCCCCGCGCATGCGCTGTCCCTTCCGTTTCCAGGTCGGGGCTGGTCTGCGCTTCCTGCGCAGGGCGCTGCTCCCCTCGCTACCCGGCGCGCATGCGCGGAGCTTCCCGCCTTCCGCCGGCGGTTGGCGGAGGGTGCCCTCGCTGAGGTGAATCCTGGCCCGGTAGCCCGGTCTGGGGCACGGCGGCGGCCGAGGAAGGGCCCTCAGCGCTCCCGGAGGTCGCGCTGGGATTGGGGGGTGGGGGCTCCCGGCAGAGGTGTGGCGGAGCC
>VYXH01000914.1:102726-118515 GCA_013397275.1 Burhinus bistriatus | reverse complement strand
GGCGGGGCGAGAGGCTGTGCCGTGAGCTGCGGCTGCCCGTAATGGCGGGGAACGTCAGTCGTGTTCGGCCGAGTTAACGTACTGTGAGGGGAGGAGAAAAACCCAACGGGCGAGGATTTCTTTTGTAGAGTAGACTAACGTACCTCTCCAAAGAGCAAGGTAAAGCGTGTTACTGAAACAAACGCTATCAAAAATCTCACCGTTCCGCATTGCTTTAGAATAACTGGATTTGATGGTTTAATTGAAAATGTTTTCCAAAGCGTGATAGGCAACGTATATGAAAGTGATACATTACCTTTATCTCGATGGCTCTTTTGGTCTAGAGCACAAGTGTTAGGAAAAATTTCTTCACTGAAAGGGTTAGTAAACATTGGAACGGGCTGCCCAGGGAAGTGGTGGAATCACAGTCCCTGGAGGCATTTAAAAGACGGTAGACATGGTGCTGAGGGACGTGGTTTTGGCAGTGTTGGGTTCATGGTCAGACTTGATGATAGTAAAGGTCCCCTCCAATCTAGACGGTTCTATGGTTCTATTCTATGATAAATGAAATGTAATACTAAGACAGAAAGCCTTCCCAGATCCCACAGTCAAAACAATCAGCGAAAGTATCAAGGCCAAGACCAGCCCCCAAGCTTTCTCTTTTCTCCCACTGTTAATTCAGCAGTTTGCATACAGGGTGCAATGAAACATGAGCAGTATGAATTCACATTCAGTATTTGGTGGTAACTTTGTCATTTGTACATGTGCAGTTTGCTGTGATGGCAATGGTAAATGGAGTCTTGAGTCTTTCGTCTTTCATTTTCCACGTTATTTTCATTCATTTGATTTTTGAACCTGCAAATTACACAAAAACAAATTATCAAAAGTTACTTTTCTAGCTAAGTTTTATCTTAATCATATTTTTAACATGCTGAAAATGTTACTGAAATGCTGTTAAGTATTGACTGAAGATGAAGCATGATTATGAAAATTGAAGAACATCCATTACTACTGATAAAAGTAATTCCTGTCAGATAATATCCACCCAATGGTATAATACTACTTTTTCTGCAAAGGTCTTTAAATCTGTTTAACGTAATAATCTTTGGCCAAATGCGTTTAACTTAACCTAGTCATGGTTTGGTTGTTTTGTGGGTTTGTGGGGTTTTTGTTTGTTTGGTTTTTTTTGGGGGGGCAAAGCAGCTAAATATTTAAAAGAGAGAATACTAGCATGCCATACGAGGTTCTATTTAGCACCGCAGGATCTGAAACATTCTGTGTCTTCCAAATAGTGACTACATACTTTATATGGTGCTTTTCCATCTGAGTTAACTGATCCTGATGTTACTAATTAATTAACCTGTGTGGTGCTCTGAGTTTGCATGTGGTTGGGACACCTGAAAGGTGTTAATTAAAAGTGTGTGTGAAAATAATTGAGATACCTTGACTAGCTTTAGGAAAACACTGAGACCAGACTGACTGTAATATTACAGCTGTGCTTAGAAGTGTATTAGGCTGCAGTTCTTTTGTGCTAAGTACTCTACTCATATTAAACAATTTATAATCTGAAAGGAAAGACTGTATGAATAACTGAAGCAAGCTGCAGAGATACTTATTTTTTTTGCACAGACTGCTCTGTGTGTGTATTCATGGACGTAACAAAGTAAGTGTTGACGATAATTACCATTATTGTAACTTTTAGATTTGACATCTCTCATATTGCATGCTAATTCTGAGAAGACTGGAGTTCACTAGGAGTTCACATTGCCCATGGGAATTCTGCCTGTGGTCACAATTATGTACAAGCATTGTATCCTTGCATTTAAAAAAGCTTTTCCATTAGAAATTACAGGTAAAACTGTTATCAGGAAAAATGCCTTCAGTTTCATAATATGTAATACAAAAAGGGTGAGCATTCTTAACATCTGTGGACTATAAATAAAGTTTACCTCATGCTTCCAGGTTCTCCCAGGTGTGTGTTTCTTTTTCTAAGATATGAGACAAATAGAGAGACTTCTTATTTCTGCGTTAATACTTGCTTTTGGCATGGCAAAGCGTTTAAGAATCTATTGGACTGCCTCATCAGCATTTATGCAGTGGCTTCTATGAGAGATGGATTCAGCAAAGTGCTTTTAGGAGCAGCATCATACGTACAGTCCTAACCTGTTGTCTGCTTCCTGTTTCTCAGTTTTGGATGGCGTACTGTGACATCTCAGGAAAAAGCCAGCTGAAATGGAATCTGACTAGGACAGGGATCTTGTTTGTAGTGTAGAGGGAAATTTTGTTGGTAAAATCAAGAGGTTCACTTTATCACTTGTTCCCTGAGTTTTCCTGGAATTTTACTTACTAGAGAAATGTATTTTTTTTTTCTCAGTTGTTTTTCTCTGAACTTTGCTATAGCTGTCTATACCTTGCAGCGCAACCCTATGCCAAGAACTGCGCTACTTCCTGATTCTCTTCAGGTTCAGGTCAATGCAATAGTTTTGATGAGTAACCCGCCCTAATCCAGTGCGCACCAAAAAGGTAGCTCGTTATTGCTGGGACTTTTCATGGGCTCACAGATAAGACCAATTTTTCTGCTTTTCAGAAACTGTCAAAAGCTGTAAAATTTTCTTCTAATAGTTGGTGATTTCCTACCCTTCTATATTTTGTAGTGCCTACCAAAATCAGAAGAGTTAATCCTATACTTCAAGAGTTGTATCAAGTATTACCTTTTCATTATTTTATGTGGCTTGAAGAAGTAATTCTATGGATATGAAATTCTGAGGATTTTTCCTGTTAATTTCTATAGTACTTTTCAAAATGACAAACAATTACTATATGTGGCAGTTATTAATGATTCCAATGAGAATCATCCACTTAGACCTATCAAGGTGGTGTTATTCTCTCTCACCACTGCTTATAACTCTGGGGGATCAACTTACTTGAAATTGATGTGGGCAGAAAGTACTCATATCACAGGCCTCAGCTTTGGAGTTGTGTCGCTCCTGGGTGTTCCCAGGAGCTCTTAAATGAGATCTGCTAGATTTTAGCCTGAATTGTGGGAGTTCTTTGAAAGTCAGTGCTTCCCCATTTTTTTTTTTTACAGGAAGGAATTTTTGTTACTCTGTTGCAGCAAAATTGTCTCAAAGACACACAGGTTCCTTATTTTATGTGAAAAAAAAACCAAAGAGGGATACCTCTCTGAAGATCTACCTGGTAAAAGTACTTGGAGAAATTATGTGTTCCATGAGCTTGACTAATTAGATGTGTTTCTGAGAAACAGAATCAACTGAAAAATCTAGTAAAACTAGATAAATTTGTCATCACCAACCATGATTGCTTAATCAGATTTATGAACACCATATGCTGCAACAGCAAATTCCATATGGTGGCAACAGGAAAGAAATTTCAGAGCTCCCTTTGGCCTAGCTCAAGATTCCCCAACTCTTTGTGACACTTTGGTTGAAGGTTGGGGTGATGGTTTTGTAATATATACAGCGTGAAGCATACAGATTATTTTAGCCACTGGATTTTTGATCCTCCCTCTGCATGAAGAGCAGAAACAAAGTTGTTGGCACCAAAAGATAAAAACCTACTTTTATTCTATAGTATAAATGAATTATTGCTACTAATTCAGTGATAGTCTGGTTATTTGGTAGATATATGTAATTGTGGACGTGGAATTCACAAGTCTAGTCTTTCTCACCAAAGAGAAGGGTGCTACACTGTAGAGTTAGGAAACTACAAGGTTGGAGAGAGTCCTGACTTTTTTGAAGAGTTCCCCAATTGCATCTAAGTGTTTTAGTTGTGAAACATCAGTAAAGAGAGAACCTAATAGACTATCCTAAGTCTATCTTAACTTCTTTAAGTAAAAGATCAAATCTTTTGAGTTAAACAGTTTAATTAACTGTTAACTGTTAAATTACTGTATATAAAGAATAAATCGTATGTGCAACATTTTTTAATTCTGCAAGAAAATTTAGCCTGAGAGTCAAAGTGGGTTTGTGGTTTTGGTGGTACTAAAGACTCATCATGTCCATTTAATTGTGCTTATCTGCTAATCCTTGTGTATTGATTGAAACGTAGCTGGAAATGCCAGAGAGGTCAACATCAAGGTTACAAATTATGTTCACATTTCTGAATGCAAATCAAACAAATTGGTAGGTGTGAGGGTTTACTTGTATTAGAGCCTAGGTGGCACAGTGGCTTAAGGTACCAGCGTTCCCTTTTTACATAATTTGGACTCATACTGTGGAAGAGTTCAGGGGTGGAAATGAGTCTAATGTAGTTCTGCGTAGCTAACTGGCACAGTTCAGAACTGCTGGCAGTTTGTTATGGAGGGGCTTGGGGCTTACACAGACATGGATGTTGTTCACTAGGGCCAAGCTCGGAAGTGAAAGGCTGCAAACCACCTTCCCACAGTTCAGCAAGAGATCCCATATGTTTTTTTCACATCAGAAGTAAAACGGGACAAATGTCCATTGTTTTGGTTTCTGTGTTTTAGTTGGTTTTTTTTTTGGCTAGCATTCATTGTTCCTCGGTGCACACTTTTTTTTTTTTTTTATTGTACTGTATTACAGTCCTGAAAGATAGCAGGGATGTCTGGTTGCTGCAAAGAAAACAGGTCCGGTTCTGAATGCAATCCTGTCTATACAGTTTGTCTCCTCCAGAAGGTCTAAATAATAATAGGTGTGGTGTTAATAAGGCATAAGCCTTCGAAGGTGGATGAGGAAGAAGGAATGAGGACATCTCTCTTCTAGAGAAGTTACCAGGCTAACGAGATCCTGTGTGCTGCTAGCAGTGTTCAGCTGCCCTGTAGCACTTCAGTGCAACCCTGTCCTTCTCCTGTGTTTGTACAACAAGGTGTAGTGCAATATACATACATTTTACTGACTGTGTGTTACTCCCAAAGGAGCTCGAGTAGCTGTCTAGCCAGGAGCTAGTAGCAAGTACTCAAATAGCAGGCTGAGGAGCCCTGCCTCTCTTGTATTATATATTTATTCCTAGGACATCAATGCACTGCAAGGCCCTAATCAGCTTTCAGACTCCATTGTATAAACTCTACATGAACACAGAAAAACAAGGACCAAGAGGGACAGGGGAACAGTACACAGTAATATTTATATTGGCAGTGCTTAGTATATCCAGTAAATCTCCAACTTCGAATTTTTATCATTTCATTAATTAACTGTCCAGTGATTGCGATGCTTTTCATGTACTTCTGTAACTAAATGTTCATGGTAATAAAATTTGAGACTCAACTACATACCTTGTCTTACAAAAAACTGTCAATCACAGTAGCAGTTTTTAAGAACAGACTGTCAGTGATAAATCCTGAGCTGGAAATAATGCTTTATACATTCTATGTGGAGTGCCTTTCTAGTATGTATCTTAAAACATTATTTTAACTATAGAATCACAGCTACCAAATGTAATCAGCTGTTCAGATCTTTGTATCATGCCCTTCAGTCTGTACATTCAGTTATCTTCAGCTGTCTTGGGCTTTTCTCCATTAAATTTTACCTAGCTGGCCTGAGAGATAAGCCTATAAAGTAAGTTACAAAGCAACTAAACCTTTTTATTAGACATTCTTCCTTTGTGGGAGGTAAGGAACATCAACTCCTGGGCTTACCTGGGGAAGGTAAAGCCTGCAGAGTAAAGGAGCTGTAGGTTCCGTTCACGTAATTACTCTCTGTTCCCTCTTTCAGGGGAAGTATCTCCTGAAGGATTGGTATACGCTCTGTGACACTCCACATAGAGCACTGTACATCCTCAGGGATGTGCTTCTCGTATTCGTTAGAATCACTGAAAGCATTTCTTGACTCCGTTCTTGATGATCTTCCCAACTAAGTGTATGTTACTGAGTAAATAGTGCAAATAGTTTGACTGGTTTTGGCTTATGCTATAATGGGAACCTTCAGGTTTGTTTTAGAAGTGACTACTTTAATAGAAGGGCCTAATACCTAGCGTCATAGGTGAAGGGTGCTTTTTTTTTGAGTCATTTCCAAAGTGACCTAGAAATCTGATAATTAAATCTCAATAGGCATTCTAATGATAGAAAACTAATACGATATTGTGTGTAATACTGGGCATAATTATGTGTTTACTGGACATAATCAAATAAGCAACAATGTGAAGAGTAAGTTTCCTTTACTGGGAGGCACATGGAAAGTGTGATGAAAACACTGTGAATCAAATAGCTTTCATAATCAGTCCAGTAAAACGAATTATGAAGATTCCTATGTTCTTGTACTACAGAACCTTTCTTAATCAGCTGGATAGACCCATTTGTACATTCCTCAAGCATTCAGGAAAGATATACCTTTATCTCTAAGGTTTTCTTTTCAAGGGTAATGTTCTTCACTTTTTCTTGCAGTTCAATAATAGCTTCATTCTTCCTGTTATGTTCAGTGATAGAAAGATGATAGAAAGATGAGTATAACAGTGGGGAAAAATTAACAGTGTTTGAACAGGCGGAGAACCAAAATTTGACGCAGGGTTCATCACTGCCTTTCGTTAGAGTTAACTGAAGGGTAACTGGTGTCTTGACCAAGACCAGCTATGACAAATGGCAAAGAGAATTACTAGGAGAAACTGGAACACTCCAGTCCTCTTAAGATCCTGAGCACATAAGCTACTGATAGGTAATTAAGATTGTATTTATTTCACAATTTGCTTTTTGAGTATTAAAATACAGAATACATTATGAAACCTAACATAATGTGTGTGTTTGAGGCCTTCTGAGCCTCTATTAAGATGTGTTTAGTAATGTTAGTAAGGGAAAAGAATCTAAGAGCAGGCCAGTGTCATTTGTCATATATGGTGAAAGAAAAATCGTATTTTAAGCCTAAAGTCTGTAGAATAGGGAAATAAAGTATAACCAGTAAGAGAATATGTACACGTAATTACATGTGGAGTAATCAATAAATAAGAAAGCCACCTATGGCTATGGTAGAGTTGTCAATGTTAACGAAAGAAAAAAAAAGGGACACTGAAGATGCAATTAATTCCTAGACATTACACTTTATGTTATGAGACACGAACAAAGCAGATATGTTTTCTTTGTTGGATGGCTTTATGTACCATTATTGGTACATTCAAAATTGAACAATATGTTCTGGGTCTGAACACTGTTTTCTTTTCCTGCTCAGTGAAGAAGAAGCAAAGCTTTTTCAACAAGGAAAAAAAAAGTTTCTTTTACCTATAAGAATCAAGCACTTTATTATCTATTCAGTTTTGCAAATAAACCCAACCATGTTTCATTTAATTCTGTTTTTTATTTTGTCGTGGCTCTGTTTTTCACACCATTTATATAAAACTTTAGCAATATCAAATCAATAAATGATCTAATAAATGAAGTGCTAAAATAACATATTTCGTCTTTGTCAGATGCACCAGGAGTGTTATCAAACATTATGAAACAATGATACAAGGATGGTCAGCTGGAGGAGATGCTGGCTTTTCAGAGGCTGAGATCTTTCAGAGTCATTGGGACTCTTGGCAGAACCTGTTGCTGTCACCACCTCATCCAGGTACTGTGGTTCTGTGCCGTGGTTGGTGGGACACTGCATGTGGTGGGGTCACACTCAGCTTCTGGCCCATCTTCCGTTGTGGATCAGCCCCATTGCTGCTACATGCTCCCTGACAGTTAGCTTGGGCTTTCTTGAGCCCTGAACTGAGTACCATGGGAACTTGTCCCCAGGGTTCCCTGATAGTTCCTAATAAATCTCCAGATCTTTGCTGAAAGACTGTCGCCAGGCTACAAAAGTGGATCACAGCCCTACAGGCTTCTGTATCCAAAGGGACCCCTGCCTCCAGGTCCCTGAACTCTTCAATAGGAAATGGGTGAGGGTATGAGGGTTCATACATCAGACGTGGCTAACCTCTATCATCTAGCCAACAGTCATCAGCTCAGCAGAAATCTGCTGGCTCTCAGAAGCCTCATATGGCCTGGATGCCAGTAACAAGGCAAGTAGTGCAGAGGTCTGTCACGGGACCTGTCCAATTTAATATTTTTATCAATGATTTGGAGGGGGCAAAAGTGCTTATAAGGTTTGCAGATGGTGCCAAGTCGGGTGGTGGTGGTAGTGGGCTAGCAGATATGTTTGAGTGCAGGGTTGCCACCCAGAGGGACCAAGGCAAGCTGCAGGAATGAGCCAACAGGAACCTTCACGATATTGAACAGATGCAGAGTCCTGCACCAGGAAAGGAAGAGCTCCAGTCAACAGAATAGGCTGGGGACTGACTGGTCAGGGAGAAGCTTCTGCTGAGAAGGACCTCGGAGGTCCTTGTAGATGCTAAGCTGCCATGAGCCAGCAGCATGAAAGGCCAAGAGCATCCTGGGCTATATCAAGAGGAGCACAGCCAGCACATCAAGGTGTGACTATTGCCTTTCTAATCAGTGTTAGAGTGCATCTAGAATACCGTGTCCAGTCTTGAACATCCCTAACCCAGGGAAGATACAGACAAAACTGTATCTAGAAACTTCTGCAAAGTTGAAAATAGAAGGTGTCAAACTTTGCAACATTTATGTTCCGATCCTTTTCCCCTTGAAGAAGTGAAAAAATGCCATTATCATAACTTTTTATTCCCTCATTTATTTCAAATAATGAATTTGCAAAGTGTTTGATCACTACTTGAAATTAGATGATTGCATAAATACCTCTATAAGACAAAATTGCACACTGTGACTCAAGTCCAGTAAAGGACTTAAGAGAAGGAGTGCTATCTTAACTTGAAAATTCTTGAAGAGAAACACAAGTTGACATACTTTCCTGGTTCTCAAATTCTTGGTCAGAACCCTCAACTTGAGTCAGTGGAAGTTTGTCCTGAGAAGAGGAGGGGAACTGCTGCACATGGCAACGAAGAACTCTACCATTATAGGATACTGATGATGCTTACAGCATTCTATCAGTCTGAATTATACCTCAGCTGCCTATGATTCTCTGACTTTATCGTATCTCTTTTCCATCTGGCAGTTTCAAGCTGCAGGAAGCGGTTTTGTTCTTGGTCTTCCACCCTCTGTTGCTGCAGCTTTTGGTTCTCTCTTCTGAACTCACAAATCTGCTGTTGCATTTTCTTCATCTCAGCTTGTTTGTTTTCAGATTCTGCTTGCAGGATCCAAAGCTGAGCAACCGGCTTATTATATTTGCATCGCAGATACTGACTTTCTGCCAACCTGCCATCCTTTTCTCCCTGGAATTTTGTTTGGAAGGATAGGACCCATTTCTGTGTATTTGTGTTTTCCTCCCTTAGCACATGCAGGGCTGAAGTTACAGTCCTGGACTCATGTTTCTGCTTTCTTCTGAGATGCTGCAGTTCCTGTATCTTTTTGCCTTTCTTGTGTATGGTATGATCCATCTCCAAGCACTGTCTCCTAAACCCAGTCTTCAGTTCTGCCTCATGCATTATTTGAAGGAGATAATATGCAGATTTAAGTTCTTCCACATGCTTCAGAAGGGTGCTTTTATTTTTTTTCAGTCCCAGCATACTCAAGACATTTCATAGCACCGAATAAAGTTTCCTGCATGACTATCAGCCAATTCCTAGCCTCACTGTTCTCCTTTATTTCACTTTGATCTTCAGTATCCTTCTTCAACTTATTTACAGTTTTTCCCAATAGCTGTTGCTGGATGATTTTTGTTTTTAACTCTTCAAAATTGACCTTCAGAGAAATGGTTTCATAGTAAGAATCAATAAGCTGTGTTGGCTGTTTCTTCTGATGCCACTTCATCCTCCTAGTCACATCATCTACACCTAAATTCCCTTCATTAAGCAGTAGTTTTCACCTGTCTTTAACCTCCTCTAAAACCGTATCATCACACTGAAGATCTGTGATTTGGGTTTGTTCTTGCTGATCCTGCTCTAGCTCCTTGATGGACCCCACTAAAGTTCGTAACTGTCTCCTGAAATGATAATTTTTCCAAATAGTAACTGGAATATTTTGTTCCACACATACCTGAGGATGCTTCATAAGGACTCAGACAGGGGCTCCCTGTTCTATGAGTGGAGAGAATGCCTTTATTGCTTGTATCTCCTTTCTTCTGTTCTTTGGGAGCAAGCGATACCTCAGAATGCTGGACTAAAAGGTCCTTATCAGCTTCTGGCATTTCCTAGGAGTACAACCGTATTCTGTCATCAACTAATTAGAAAAATAAGAGGTCACGTGCTTGACAATAATCTATTCAGAGAATGTGAAAAGGCAACTGAGGATAAATTTGAGTAAGCTTCATCCATACTGTTACAGTACTAGTAGAGTTGTGTCATTGTTCTATTGCAAAACAAGAAGTGACACACTGTTCAGTTTATGCAAACTATTTTTTCACTAACTTCAGTGGAAATTTTCCATCTGTGAAGATAAGTCAATGTGGGTCAGCATTATAAAGTGATGAAAATGAAGGATCCCACCCTTCTACAGTGCCTACAGTTCTTGCACCTGCATCAAGCTCCAGTGGAGTGAAGTCTAAAGAATGTCACTGTCATATTTTGGCCTAACTTACAGTAATCTCTCACTTTAAAGCAAGAATTAAAAAAAAGACCAAGACATCAAAATTAAACTATTCGCCAACCCACTTGATTGTAGAAAATGGAGAAAAATAAATATTTACATTAAAGCAGTAAGAAATACCAGTCTTCCAGTGCTCAATGCATCACTACTGAATTTTGAGAAGGCTGATAAAAGGGAGCTTTTACTTATTGAAGACAAAGGTAAAAGGCAAAAAAATGTTAGAAATGCTACTGAATTAAGTCTGTTGGAAGGAGTGGGACAGTCAGTGTTCTACAATACTTTTATGTAATAGACCATACAGTTTTTTTTTACTGAATTTCCTAAATACTATAATAAAATTAATAATAAACAGGAGTAGAGTTTGATCTACCATTTTTAAATGTTTGGTTTTCATTTTTTTTCTTATACTACCTGTAACTGAAAAAGATAGAAAACTATAAATAAGAAAAAGCATCTCAGATTGTGGTGGAAACTCTCTCTCAGTACTTCCTCTTTTGTTGTACTGTATCACACTGTTCTTTTTACCTCTTTTCACTTCTCTGTTTGACTGTATCAGACCTGGTATATACTCTATGTTCTCATGCAAAGAAGTAGATCATATACTATTGTTGCTCTTTCTTCAGTTGTTTGGAGGCTCCATCTGTTGTCCAGTGGCTGCCTACCAAAACTGTAATTTGTAAGCTGTAATAGTTTATAATTTGTAGTAATTTTTAATTGAACATAAGTTCATTTAAAAATTAATTAAAATTAAAAATTTTAGTAATTTCTAATCTGAATGGGAACTTCAAGGAAAATGCACTGCCCCCTGCATTTATTACTCAATTACTTCAAGGCACAACTCCAGTGCCTGCATTTGATATTCTTAACGCTTCTCTTTTATATTATACATCTGGGAGGCCCAGCACTCTTATATAACATATATATGTGTTATTTAAAGTACTACTACTAGCTTTGTCGAGAAATGTATTTTCATCATTCAAGCAGAGTGAAATCTTACCATGGCTCTGGACTGGGGGTTTTGCTAGCCAAGTTCAAATTACCTTTTCCAGAAAACTGTTTCTCAGTACCAAAACCTGGATATATCTTGAATAGGGAGACATGGGGTTGAGGGAGAAAATAAGACACAACTTTTATGAAGAATTCTTTAATAATGCAATCCAGCAGCGACTCCCCCATTTCTACAAATGGCTTTTCATGAGGAACTACAAGGGGCTGAACTGATAATTGTTCTGGCAATGAAACCTCTTCTCTCCCGGATTCCTGCAATTCTTTTTCAATAGTGTCTTCTCCATCTATGTTTTATTCTCACCAGCCCAGCGTTCTCCTTTGATGTGCTGGTTCTTCTTTGCCTATGGATTCCTCCTCTGGGAAAAATGTTGTGCCCACACCTGAAGACTCCTTCCAGTTGGCTATCCAGAAAGGTGTGTTGCTTCTGTGGCAAGTGGTTCTCTGACTTGGTGACTCTGTTCTTCTTTAAGAACTATCTTGAAAATTCATATAGAATAAAAAAAAAAAATTAAGCTTGTTAACAGTGGTTTCAAAGAATATTCATGGAAATAATATAATATAGCTGTGGATAATAAGTACTTTGTTTGGAACTTAACACGATGCATGTATCATTTGCCTCCTGAGCATGTATCCTTTTTGATCAGGAGACACCTAGCCAAAACATGATGCAACTACATGGATGTTCACAGCAGCACTGAAGTACTATATTACCTAATTTCTCTTTCCTATACATGTGTGCCTCTTCTGTTTAAACTAATGTATCGTATAAAGTCCGAATATAGCCTACAGTATTGGAATATCAAGCATACTGCATGAGATGGAGGAGATGCTGGCCTGCTGCTTTGTAAAGAGAATCAAAGTTAAGGGGACTGCAAAAAGCAGGGCAGGATTTCTCTTAATGTCCAAAACAGTATGAACAGGTTTTTCTGACAGCCACATGAACTTGCTTGCTATCCATCTTTGATATAAATCATTGTAGTTGCGGTGAAGTTGGAGAGCCTGAGCTCAGCTGAACCAGCTGAGGCTGTTACCTCAGGAAAAGGCCATTGCCTTGATGGGTGTGTATGGCTTCTCACAGCTATTTGTGTGCTCTGTGTATTTTGTCAGCTTACTGTGATCATGGGCAAGAAGGAGGGACTCACAGCTTGGAAGAAGGTGGAAGGACTCGGCTACTAGGGACGTACTTCACTCTTCAGTACACTGGCAGAGTAGAAAGGGAACATATCAGCCACAGCAGCTTGCTTCTAAAGCTACACGTAAGCGAACCGAATCATGTCCTTACATTTCTTCTCTGTATAATCACTGTTCAGGATGTACATGCTGTTTTTTATTTTCAGAGAGCTTTTTATGTGAATCATCTAATTTCAACAGTTCCTTGACCATATGCTTTGTTTCCCCCTCCTGTTTCTCTCCATGCGCTGTACAGTCCCTCTTATTTCTGTCCTTCACTCATGCCATGCCAGTAAGGTATAAGCATCTGAGCTCAAAAGCTTATAAAGTCTGTTGATTTCAACAGACTTTGCCCTAGCTTAGGATCTGTTAGCACTGTGAACTACAAAGTACTGCCCTGGCATACTTTGGCAGCGGAGGGGGATGTAGTAGTTAAAACGTCATTATAACTCATCCTAGCACAGGGCAGTTGAAATCCCTCTCATGTTTAGCATCACCAACAGGAAAATACATGTCAAATTTTCCAAGATGGGTTTAGAAACACAGGTTCCTTCACAAAGCTGGCAGTCAGTGTCTTTTCCTCCCTTTGGGTTCTACATTTCATCCTGCAAATATAAAAAGGGAATTGTTAGTGGTCCTCTCAAGTCACTTTTCCCACAGAGGGGCAAGACTGCAGTTCTCCCAGAGATTCTGAATACGGTCTCTGTACCCAGTTTCCCAACTTCAGTGTGAACCAGAATATATCCCTGTCATACCTAGCATGCAGTGTTAAGTACAGACTTGGTGCATCTCCAAGTGTGAGCAAACATTGTGACTCTTACTCTTCAGGAAAGATAACGATGTAGTTATAGGCACAGTAATGGAGGCAATAGTTTTCCCAAGACAGTCTTGTGTCAGAAGGAACATGGAGCTACAGTGGTCCAAGCTGAGTACATAGGCTGACAGAGGTCTGTACTCCTAGGGATTAGGGATGCTGACTGGTAAACATCTGTCACCTTTTTTCACATGCCCTGTCATATGGTGGCCAGCAGATGGGACTGTGATGCTGCTCCTCCCCTTCCCTCCTGCTAACTTTGTGGTGGTCAGTAAAGAGCGGAGAGCCTGAAGTCCCTATTTTCCTTCAATGCGAACCTGCAGGCGAATACTAAAAATAAGTTACTACTTCAGAAATACTGAAGGCAGAGGGCAGTGTCCTCCCACTTTGTGTCCCTTTGAGGTGGAATGACTGTAGTCTATGATTGCCTGACTCCATCCTTCTGATCAGTTCATTATATTTGCCTGACGTAGTCTATCTAGATAATCATATGAGCCTCCTCTCCTCTCCTCTCTAAATGCCTTCTAAATGCTAATGTGTTTATCTTCATGTCTTGCTGAGTGAACACAAGAAATACTACTATCTCCATTTCAGAAATGAGAAACTGCAACCCTGAGACTTGCATGAAGAGAGTCACTGAAGGCCACGCTGCAGTTCAGCCTGTGATAGAGCTGGACCAAGAGTCAAAGCGAGCCGAGAACTTCGTAACATAGGAGATTCTCCTTCTGAAGGTACCACTATCACCTAGTGGCCTGTTCTGCTTAACCCTGTTACAGGTGAATCACTTATAGAACAGTTTCCAAAGGAGTGCTTAAAGCCTGGGAAAAAAACCAGCATGCTGCAGTCTATGGCTGTAGCAGAGGCTATGTGGAAGCCTGGAGCAAAGAAAGAATGAAAATGAACGTGGGAATCCTCAGAGAGGACTCGAAGCAGTGAGTTCCTTAGCATACACGCTCCTGTTTTTGTTCAGCATTTGTATAATGTCTAGCACAATGAAGCATGATGAGAATTTCCAGGTAATACAAGATAATAAGAAACAAGAGGGCAGTTTGTTTTCATATGGGATCTACCTTGCCCCTTCCAGACCTCCCTCATGGCACATCAGGGAATTGACTTGGGTGTCGTAGCAATTAAGTAGCACGAGGGCCCTCCAGCAATGTTCCCTCTCTCCTCTGGCTTAAGCCACGGGTGTCCAAGCAGAGCAGCGGTACCTTCTCATGCCATTAGGCCTTGTAGGTTTGTCTGCAGTAAAGAGTTCTTTGGAAAGCAGTTGTACTGCTGCTTCAGACTGACACTGTATTCTTTTCTGCACTTTATTACAGAGGGAGAGTATATGATAAGATATTTCCTCTTTTATACAAAAGGAGGAGAAAAAGGGTTATTTAGGTTCCAGGTGCTCTAGTGTCAGAAGCTTAAGTGGCAGAACTTGAAGACAGCCTGAAGTAAAGCTGTAGCATGCACGCCTCAGAAATGTCAGAAACTGGCTTGTTGCTTTCTGCCTTCAGGGACTCGCGGTGGCTCACTTCACAGAAGCGTTGAAGATGGAAATGACATCTGTTGCATCCATTCTTTTTCTAAAGGCTTCTCAGAACGAGCATCCCTGACTGTTCTCTGCAACAATTGCAGATTTTTGACAGCCTTTACATACACCGCTTGGATAATGGGAAAACACCACTTAGTTGGAAAACATCTACAAAAAAGACTGCATTTTAAAATTTTATCATTATGTACCAGACAACAAAAGCACAGCACTGACACTTATTTTTTTTAATCCTACTTTATATTGGCATATAAACAGATTAGCATGTTGTTCAGTGTAAGGGGTGTTACAGTGACCTAAGATGCTTCTAGTGAGGACTGAAAATGTGGAATTCCTTTGGCTTCAGCTAGACCTTTAGTTTAATAAAGACTGGAATTGAGAGTCATAGAATCATCTAGGTTGGAAGGGACCTTTAAGATCATTGAGTCCAACCAGGAACCCAACACTGCCAAAACCACCACTGAACCATGACCCTCAGCACCACGTCTACACCTCTTTTAAGTATCTCCAGGGATGGCGATTCCACTGCTTCCCTGGGCAGCCTGTTCCAATGCTCGACCACCCTTTTCTGTGAAGAAATTTTTCCTCTTATCCACCCTAAACCTCCCCTGGTGCAACTTGAGGCCATTTCCTCTTTGTCCTGTCGCCTGTTACTTGGGAGAAGAGGCCGACCCCCACCTCTTTACCACCTCCTCTCAGGTAGCTGTAGAGAGCGATAAGGTCTCCCCTCAGCCTCCTCTTCTCCAGGCTAAACAACCCCGCCGCGGCTGCCGGGTTTTACTAACACAC
>VYXH01000914.1:0-102702 GCA_013397275.1 Burhinus bistriatus | reverse complement strand
CACGCCGCCCGGCAGCGGGGAGGGAGGCCCGGCGGGGGGGATGCCCCCTTACAAACGGCGGGGAGGGCGGGTGCGCTGCCCGAATTAGAACAGGGCATGTTGAGGTAAAGGCTGTGTGCGCCCTCTCGGCTTTCTTCTTCGGTTATTTGCGACTTCTGCTTCACCGCTAAAATGGGCAGACCCGCCTGCAGACAGGGGGTGGTCGAGGTAGTTTGACCTTGATGTTACTTGATTGTAACTGAATATGTGAAACCGCGTAAGAAAACAGCAAGTTGCTTAGGACAGCAAATAACTTTGATTCGTTTTGGAATTGGACTACATTTTCTGTTGCATTGAAAGGCTAGAGCTTTTTATATTTAGTGGGGACTGAATGAGGAGTGGTCTTGTGTTACGCATTCAAGCGATTTTCTTCCCAGTTTGCTATTCATTTAATTAAATGTCAGCTGCCTGTAGAGAATCTGCTTTGGTACATACTTGTTCTGGCAGAAAAACGTGACAAACTACAGGCATCAAGACATGAGTAAGTCAAAAATGTTTGTTTATCCCACTGATTTTTTTGTAGGCCTAACTTTTTTAATGTAGGTTTTGCTGGTGCCTTGAGTTACCAGCAGGTTGGTTGCCTGCCTCTCGTGAGATTTTGTGTGATACCTTGTCAGGTGGAAATCTGCTGTGGCAGCAAGCAAAGTGGTTCATGTCTGGTGAAGGAGCCAGCTGGCCTGATCTGGTGTGTTCATCTGATTGGAGTCAGAGGGATCCAAATATGTATAACTGCAGAACAAGTTAGAAGGAAGCACTGATGTGGTGAAGAAGATAACTTAAATATAGTCTATTCATTAAAGGCAGTGACATGCTCATACATGCTAGCTTAAAGACAGGTGAAACGAGAACCATCTTATGGAGAGCTAACCTTCTGAAATCATTTGTCAGGATAAAGGTATTGAATTTTTCATGACTGTAACAATTATTTGTGGCTATATTAACCTCTGTATTTGTTTGAAGTGAATTTACGCAAGACACAGAAAGAGCTAAAGAAGGTGAGGTCACTGAGAACTGCCTGTCATGCATGTGTGAAGAAGTTAACACTGAGGAAGGAGATGGTGATGACGACAATGATGAGGACGAGGAAGATGAAGACTGGGACTGGGATGATGAGGTGGGACGACTCATGAAGCGCCACAATGCTGCTGGTGGATGCAATCCACAGGTATGTTGAAGGCTATTTTGTGAGCATCAAGGGTGCCCAAGAGCAAATGGGGCTAACCTAGAGGCTTTGTTCTTTATATTTTGTTGAGTATAAATGCAAATGGAACTTTTTCCTCAAGAGAATCCCCTTCCTTTTGAGTCTTTTCCTCTGCCATGCCATGTGTGTATGTATGTTGTAGCCAGAGCTTCTCGACTTCCTTGTCTCTGTTGCAGGATTGTCTTTGTCACTGCAGTTTTCATTCTGTTTCTTAGCTTTTTCAACTTATTTTCTTTGCCCACCCCAATCTCTACCGATGTTGCTTACCTTTTGCTATTTGTCCTCTGTGGTTTTGAGCATCTTCCCCCTCCTTTCTAGTCAATTTTGAGATCGTACCTGCTTGTCACACCTAGGGTGGAACAGGTTATGTTTTGGACTAATAGTGAAGGAGGCAAAACAAAGCATAGACGATGGAGGGAGGGGTGCTAGAAGTGGATTAATTGAAAGTGTATGCTGTTGACGTAGAAACTCTGGCATTGTGCAGAATGAAAAGCACGTGTGGTGTGAGAACTAGCATCCTTCTTCCCCTCAGCTTGGACACTGGAAGTTCAAAACCTCTTTTTTTATTGATACTGACCTAACAGAATAGTTGACATAAATTAGTGATGATGATCACGTCATATCATGTCTGACTCACAGCACTTGTCCTGGATGACTTATTCTTGCCTTCAGTTAGTGGTTTGTGCTGTCCAGTGTTGGTGAAATCACATTCAGATATTAATTGTGTTTGGAGAAGACTACCTGTAAGAAAAGATACCATCTTGGAAAGTTTTATCTGTTCATTACTGTCTCATTTTTCCTCTCATTTTTCTCTTTGTTTCTGTCTGCTGTTTCCCTTCCTTTTACAGATGGAAAATGTGTTAACATGAGAGACTTGCAGCTCAATTCCTAGACTAAAAATAAACGTGAATTGGGATGCTTTTTGGAATTTTAACTGAAGTCACCTATATTTTCCTTTCTTGACTTAAATAAAATCTGATGTTAATCTATATCCCTTTCTGGTTTTCTTTTTATAGCTCTAGATACAGACATTTGAGCTGACGTTTCCAATGATGTTGTTTGTATTTCAAAGGGCTATTTAGAGAAGGCAACTTACATTAACAAATCCTTTGTTTCAGGCAAACAGACAGATCCCTAGTTGCTATTCAGCAAAAATGTCTACTCCTACGGACAAGGCTTTAAGGAAATTTGAACATAAAATTAATTTAGGTGAGTATAATTTCATTGTCGTCTTTTATGAAAACAGATACCGCTCCATGGTATTCTCAGACTCATTCTGCTTACTTAAAGCCAGAACTTACTGGAATGGCAGTTAACCATTGCCAGACAGATAAAAAAATGTTTTTTGCATACTTGAACTTTAGACTCCATCAACCAGCTGTCATACCCCTTTCTCTCCCCCTATAGAGCCACAGGGCTGTTTTGCTGTTGTTTTTGGGTTTTTTTTTTGCTTGGGTTTGGTTTTTTGTTTTTTTTGTGTGTGTGGGGTGTTTGTGGTTTTTTGTTTGGTTGGTTTTTTTTTCCCTTACCCTTGACTTCTCCAGACCACATAAAGTGAAAGTATTTCTTCCCTAGCTTCTCCGTAGGAGCAAGCTGTTTAGCTGGAGGGAGGTTATCAACTCACTGTTGTGATGTTGTTGATCATTCTCAAAAGCTGCTGCCACAGCTAAATTTTCTAGATGGTTGCAGTCTCCTGTAGTATTAGGGTGGTACATTATGCAACAGTTCTCTCATGGGGGTAGAATTTCTGTGATAAGCAAAGAGGCTGCTGTCTTAGCCAGTGTAGTTTGATGTTTACCATGTGATGGAAATGGCTGTTCAGCTCAGCCTGTTAGGGCTAGATGTAGCTGTCATCGGGGCCTTTTGACGGGATAGTAAACAGAGGTTGTGTTTTCCTTCGTAACAAAGAGGTTCTAAAATGAAGGTTCAAAAAAGTAGTACTGGTATATGTAGCCAAATACAGCAACTTCTATACTTTTAGCAATTAATCAAACACTGTTTTAAGTAAATCGTGAGGATGTATGATTATCTTGGAGTCTGTTGTTTATTCTATTCAGAAAAATGGTGTTCGATTGTGATAAGAGAATGGTAGACAAATGTAATGGTGAGATGTTATCCAAAAGGCATTACTTCCGGATGGCATTACCAAGTCTGTGGGACTGCATTACTTACCTGTGTTGTTACCTTATATAGTCCTTGAAATGTAGACAGAGTGGAGAGCTAAGTTAACTCTGGTTTGTAGCTAAGCCTCTGGGCATGTTATAAAGAGCTCTACCTGTGTTTGAATGTTGTGTTGTGGCATAGTGACTGGCAGCAGAGTTGCAGGGACAATTCTCAACATAGGAAGCTTCTTTGATTTGGGGTTTTTTGTTTTTTGTTTTTTTTTCATTTCTTATGTGTCTTTCAGATAAGCTGAATTTTGATGACTCTGTTATAAACCGAGTCACGGAAAAGTCTAGACAGAAGGAAGCAGACATGTGAGTATTACTCCTGGTTCTCTTTTCACTTAAATAATTTGAAGCCAGAAGAGTAGTTCTTATTTCCTAGTGTGATCCTGAGTTTTGAATAAATTTATTAAGAAAACCAAATTTGTAAATAGTCTGCATGCAGTTTGCTTTCTGATCTTAAACTCTGGTTTCCAGATCACTTGCTTAAATCATTCCAAAGTTTTGATGCTTCTGTCACTGCTGCTGGTAGCACATCTGATTGTATTGGTGTAGTAGGACAGAAGTGACAGGTGTCACTCCACTAGCAAAAGACTATTTTATCTCTGATACTCTTTGTCTAAACAGAGGTCCTTAAGCAGTTGGGCTAGAAAAAAGTACTGGAAGCCTTTTGAAGGTTCCACCTGATGATTTGGTGATGAGGGGTACCTTTTTTAGAAAAAAAAAAAATTTTTTTTTTTTTAAGCCTGCAGCTTATAACCTTAAGTTGTTAAAGACAGATGTTTTCTCCTGAGTGAGCATAATTCAGTGGAGGCAACAAGATAATTGTAAAAGTGAAGGGCGCTGATGTTTATGGGGTTCTCCCCCCACTCTTTCCCCAGCCTCTGCCTGCAGGAGAAACATTTGCTTTTGTATGAACTGAAAACCTTACTACTTGAGGCTGTCATCTTCCGTTTGATACAGAATGTTATGTTTTACTCTGTCAAAGTACTGAGTCCTTGTGTGGGATTCTATCATTTTATTTTTACTTCTGCTAGGTACCGAGTCAAAGATAAGTCAGACAGAGCAACAGTAGAACAGGTAAGTCCCTAATGCATCAAATTTCTCTTTTGACCAGAGCAAATAATGTGAAATTCTGGAATCGGTGATAAAATGGATACTGTAGGAACAGAGTTTTGCCTTGGAATTTTCTTTCCCTTATTACCCTGAAGAGACCTGTTGTTTCTTTATGTTTCTTTGTTGTATGAAGGTTGTACTTCCTTCCATAAACATTTTGGAGCTCATTTTTGTGCATAGCGTTGCGATTTGATCGTATATGCAACGCAGAATTCCATCTTAAGCTTTTATTAAGTTTCGAAGAGCAATAAAAAAATGCTAGGTTTGCTTTTTTTTCTGTTTTTCTTCTTTTGCAAGACTGAACTATTACTGGCCCAAGGCCCCATAGCTCCTGTATTTCAGTTATGATAGCTATATCTTAGGAGAAAACCTTATTTTAACACATTTAATGCAACTGTGGGTGGGAAATCATTGTCTTATGTCTCTTCTAGAGCTAGCTCAAGGACATAAGCTTAGGTTAAAAGAAAAAAAAATTCAGCTTGAAAGAAAAAGTGAAGTATCGTTTTAGAATCACGGCAAAATTCTGAGTGGCTGCTGTTTAGATTATCAGTTGATCCTTACAAATGGTCTGACGCCGTGGGTCCTTTAATATAGTACTAAGAACAAACTGCATTAGTAGGTTTTGTCCTTGTCAAAGAGAGCAATTGCGCTGACTTTTCTGTCTTAAATTTGAGGTGTTGGATCCAAGGACCCGAATGATTCTGTTCAAGATGCTAACTAGAGGTGTCATTTCAGAAATCAATGGCTGCATCAGCACAGGGAAAGAAGTAAGTTTTCTTACAAATGACATGATAGTCTTTTTTTCAGCAAGCTAGGTGGAAGCTTGTGATGCTGAGAAGATGTATTGAAATACTTGGGTTTAGTAGTACTTTTTTTTTTTTTTTTTTGTTTTTTTTTTTTTGGTGTTGCTTTATTGGTAGGATGTTACCTTAAGGTAAAATGCAATTTATATTAAGGGAAACAAGTTTCCCCAAGTATGAAAGATTTCCCAGAATACTTCAATGTTATCTTAAATTTGTGGATCTTGTTAATTGTATGTTACAACTGCAACTTTTGTAAAGGATTTGTGTACGCACAATATTAAACAATGCCTGAAAAAGCATACAAACACAGGTAACTCTTTCTTCATCTGAGACTCTCTTCTGTGCAGATCAGACCAGCTGCACATGCCAGCAGACATGGTAGTATGTAAATGGTGTAACAAAATTCTGTTTAAAATACTATAAACCTTCATTGCTTTTACAAAACTAGCATGTTTGTGTGCTGTGATTATCAAGTAATATTGCAGATAATTAAAACCAGACCACAAATTTCCAAGTAAATTAATAAATTAGTCTTAGAATGCCTAGTCCCGAGGCTGATACAGTTTTCTTCCGAGTCCTTGGATGCTGATTAAAGGCATACTTCCACCCTGTGTAGAGGTGTCAACAGGAGGTATTTCGACCATGCTTTAGGGCTGAAGTAGTGCACAGACTCAAATTAACCCTTCATACAAGGGCTTGTTTTAGTCTTCAAAATGTAGGTGAGGCAGAGTTTTGCTGTGCATTATTGGTTTTGTCCTATATGCATTGTCACACCCCTACCCAGTCTTAGGTCATTCCCGTAAGCTGCCTCTGGTAGAAAAAGGGATTGCCCTTGTGTGCACGTCTCAGCTGGGTGCCGCATAGGGACTGGGGTGACAAAGCTTATCAGAGCTTTTCCAGGATGTCAGAAAGAGAAGAAGCGAGAAGGTTACATTGGTTTAAAGAGTTTCTTTAATACTTCTTTAATATTATTTCTCCCCTTCATAATCCAATAGGCTAATGTGTATCATGCCAGTACTTCTAATGGGGAGAACAGAGCAATAAAGATTTACAAAACCTCTATTCTGATGTTCAAAGATCGGGATAAGTATGTGAGTGGTGAGTTCAGGTGAGTTTGACTTCTACCTGGTTTTACTGGGCAAGTGAAAGGTGATAAAATCACCGGTGCTAATATGGCATTGATTGGCTAAGCGTCCCTGTTGTCTTTTATTTCTTTATTTAAAGATTTCGTCATGGATATTGCAAAGGCAACCCAAGAAAAATGGTGAAGACGTGGGCTGAAAAAGAAATGAGGAATTTAATAAGGTGATTCTTCCAGTTTTTATTTCAGCATGCAAAGGTAACTGTAACTTTTCATTTTATAGGAGGTACTCTCCTATTGCTAGAATGTGGCTATCCCTACCTTTTGGGGTCTCTGGAATATTCAGGGAAGTGTCTTAATCCTCCCTGCGGGAGATGAAAGAAAGGGGAGGGAGAAATAAAGATACTCTTTTGTCTTGCTGCTCATGCTCTAAGCTCTTCAACATCTGAACATTCTGTTTGACATGACTGAAAAGTGAGGAAAACCTAGAAATAGCTACTGCTGAGTAACAACACACTGTGTGATACAGGTTAATCTAGGATTAACATGAACTGTGTAAAAATTCTTTGTCCGACACAGGAATGCTTAGAGAAGGGTCAGAGCCAGCATAATTGTGGCTTTTTGTATTCATTTCTTAGTTGTTCTTCACAAGTGAGAGTTTCCTGAGTAGAGGCACTTTTGTTGTGTATTATGTTTAAAGCAACAGAGCTCATATAGGCACTAGTGCAGTGCAAATAGTAGAGTCTGGGTTTATTTTTTAGGGCTTTGTTCCTGTGTTACAGGTTGAATACAGCCCGGATACCTTGCCCAGAGCCAATTATGCTAAGAAGTCATGTGCTTGTCATGGGCTTTATTGGCAAGGGTGATAGGTAAGTATGCTTAGAAAATCAGGAGTTTTTTATTAGTAGCTTTCCACAGCATTGTATTAAAAACAAACAAACAAACCCTCTGAATTGACCTACTATTACTGTAGACCTGTAAACGTGTTGGTCTTACATGTGCATGTGAGCTGTAGAATACCCAGAAATTTGCCAGCTACTACTGCAGACAATCTGCATGATTCTGAAGCCTCAATTGTGTGCAAAATAAATTCGTAAAGTGGCTTAACCAGAGATTAAGGCTGGAAAGGCTTGCTAATCATGCATTCTGTAGTACAAACAGTAATGTAGCATGGTCCAAATTATCTCATGTTGGAAACGGAGCTCCAGTATCTTTGGCAGGCATATATCAAGCTTTGCTGCCCTTCATGCTGGCTCTCTGCACACTTAGCTGCTCATGCCGACTTGCTTGATGCAGTGAGTGGAAGGATCAGGTACAGCAATTAAAGCATTTGCAGACGGTATGAAGAAGGAAAAAGTATTCACTTTCTATTATTTGTGTTGTAATTTCAAGGCCTGCTCCTCTGCTGAAGAATGCTCAGTTATCTGACTCAAAAGTGCGGGAGCTGTACCTGCAAATCATCCAGTACATGAGAAGAATGTACCAAGACGCCAGACTTGTTCACGCAGATCTCAGTGAATTTAATATGCTGTACGTTTTTAAACTTTGCTCTGAATTGTGACATCTAAAATGTATGCATTGGCAAACTCTATGTGAGAGTACTAATCAACCTTTAAGGGAGGGTGGGGTCATTTTTGTGACTTGGTTTTGTAACTTATGTAATTAATTATGTAGCTTTTAACCCAGATCTGAGCTTTCTGTGGTTTTTTTTTTTTAAAAAAAAAACCAACAAAAAAACAAAAAACAAAAAAAACCCAACCACACAAAGAACAAAAAAAAAACAAAACACAAAAAAACCCCAAACAAGACTCCCTCACGAACAAAAAAAACCCCTTAACTAGAGAAAAAAATTAGGAAGGTAATATAATTTTTTTTTTCTTCTCCCACCCATAACACTGCTTCCTGTGTTCACAAGAAGACTATTTCTTTCCAGTTTAATAATACAGCTTGTGTAGAGGAGGGAAAGGATTGACCCCAAAAAGCCGTTCTGGCCCTGGTATGCGAGGTGTGTGCTAGAGAAATATGTAAAGATTGTTTGCTGCTTCTTAAATTTGAAGAACGCTTTGTTCCCTGCCCCTCAATCTCCCATACAACATTGGTGGAGTTACTGCAGCTGTGTTTGTTTGCAGGTACCACAGTGGGGACGTGTACATCATTGATGTGTCTCAGGCTGTGGAGCATGACCACCCACATGCGCTGGAGTTCCTGCGAAAGGATTGTGCCAACGTTAACGGTGAGTGGGCTGCACTTCACCTCTTGTCCTGATGGCTGGTTTATTTAGGAAAGTGAACTGTGTTCACCTATGTTCTTTCAGGTATAAGTGACTGTAGAAGCTGTCAAACATCTGTTAAAATGCTCCCTCTTCTAGGTTCTCGTGGCTTCCTCAGGGAGCAGTGTACTGTGCTGAGTTCAGAAGAGAGTAGCCTGTTTTGCTAGAAATCACCTGGCCAAAATGAGACTCCTGGCTGAATCTCAGATTTATAATAGATCTGAGATCAGTCCCAGTCTGCAGCAGCGCCCACCCCAGTCTTAACTTCCCTTACTTAAAGGACTGTGCAGGCATACTGATGTGTTTCCTTCTGTGAGTGAAACCCACATCTGGAATTGCTCAGCTGGCAAGAAGTTTACTGTCTGTTGTAAAGTTTCCTGCACGTGCTTGTCCAGGTCAGCTGTGAGGATTGAGGCATAGAGTAATTTATTAGAGATGTTATCACTTGCCATAGTATTTTGATAAACAAGGTACCTTTATGGTATTTTTCTCTTGAAAATTTGGTCTTCATGTCTGAGCATGCATGTTACATAACAAACATCTCCTGGTAGGCTGTGTTTCTCTCTGGGGACGAGATCTGTCACTGCAGGCTGCTTTTCTCCCCCCTTTCTTTTCATATTGACTTTTTTCTAATTTTACAGAGACTCTTGAAAGTCTGTGGAAAAAGAACTCCATGCATTTTGATGTTATGTGGTTGTTGATATTCAGTATGCTAGTTTTTCCTTATTCCTTTTCTGTTTATGGATTCCTAATAACCCTCTTCTGGCTCAGATACTTGCACCCTTCCTTTTTTTTCCATGTCTTTTGGCTTGCCTTCTGTAGCTACTCTAGTACCTTAGTGAGTTGCAGTGGTTTTGGTGTGTTTTGTTACTTTGTTTTCTGTCACTGTAACTTTCTCTGTGTAGTCCTCCTACAGAGACTCTGAGAAACACCTTGCTTTATGCTCTGCCCTAGCTGTGAGCATGGCATGGAACTTGTGGTTCCGTAGACACAGAGAGCTGCCTCCAAACTAAATTTTTTTGATTTCTATGATTAATTTCTCATGGTGAGAGAGCTTCTGAGAATTTTAGTAGGAAACACTTATTAAGCGTTCCTCAGTGTCTTTCACTGCTGTTTTTCAGTACAGAAGTGCAGTCTCCAAATTTGGTTATATTTGATTCAAGAACCCGGTTCTAATTGTAGTACTGAGGAAAACTCTAATATGTTAATGTGTCTTCTGTTTTAGGTGGATCGTAATTAGGCTGTACTGTGTTTCAGTGGATACTTCTGTTTTTCTTTGGCAAAAGTTTGAGGTCTACATTCCTTATTCTTTGAAATACATTTTTTCATCTTGTCATTGCAAATACTACACCTATCTTAAATTGTTTACTACTTAGCTCCTACTCCATTAAGCCTGGCTTCTGCTGAAATTGATCTGGTTTTTATATTTATCCAGTTACTCTCCTTTCAATATTTGTTGCATCTGGAAGATGAACATTTTTATTTCAGATGGCCAAGAGTCATCTAATAACTAAACATAGTATGATGTATGTGCTGCTGAGGCTTTCCCAAGTCATCAGGGCCATTGGCTTGCTGCAACTGTCACTTTAACATCACAGCTGCAGATGGTACACATAATTACTTACAGTTTTTCGTCTCTGCCCTTGTTTCCGCTAGACTTTTTTCAGAAGCACAATGTTGCAGTGATGACTGTGAGGGAGCTGTTTGAGTTTATTACTGATCCTTCTATCACAAGCGAGAACATTGATGACTATCTGTCTAAGGTAAGACCTCATGGCCTTGATGCTTAAGTAGGATGACTTGAACAATAAAATCAGATCTAGTTCAAACTCCTTCATCGCATTTACTCTACATCCTTCTATTGAAGGAAGCTGGTACATGACATGTTATGCTGGTGCTTCAAAAATGCGTACAGGTCTTTTTCATTTATACTGTTATAGGATGATAACAATTTCATTCTATGTTTTCTCAAAAATCTAATCACAAAAACTCAAATGTCTGTTTCAGGTGCTACTAAAAGCAGGATGCTTTGAATTAGTTTGTTCTTTTTGGCAAGGAGAAGCTCTGCAGAAAGATACCCATGCTTATATAGAGCATGGGGTTAGTAATGCAGACTTGAGCAGGGTGGGCTGAGGGAGGAAGGCTATGACTCAGGGCAGTGTTACTCCAAGCTGCCAAATATAGTGGCTGGCAGAAGATGTTGATCCTAGGAGGCGGCAAACTTAGTGCTGCTAGCAGCACCCATGTATTTCATCTCTAGCTGCCAGTCCTCTGCTGCCAGTTAGGTGTTTCTTAAAAAAAGGGGGTGGAAGTCTTTTAAGTTAATGCAAGAGAAATGAGGACCACATATGCCATGCTTGGAGTGGAGATTTGATGTGTCATTCCTGGTCAAGACCACAAGGCAGAGACTTGAGTGTGGTCCAAATACCAGTACAGCATGGGGATTTCCAGATGTTGTGTACTTTCTGTCATAGTGGAGGTTGAATGAGACAGAGCTGTGCTATGTGATTCCCCTTGTGTTCCTCTGTCTTGCTCAATGTGCGTGAGAAAAGCCAAGTTCCAGGACTGAGCACTGCTCACTTGCGCTGTTATGTCCTGTAGTCATGTTGGGCCTGCCATAATTTGATCTGAAAGGAGCAGCAAGCAGACCTGCAGTTGTGTGCTTCGCAGAAATGTTGGTTACCATTAGGTGTCGCTCAAGGCATTGCCATAGGGAAAGCCTGGAGTATTTTGTGGGAGGCAGTGTGGGGTACAGGGAGAAACACAGATGGGAACGGTTAGTTGGATTCAGTGATGCGATTCTAAAGAGTGATAACTTTGTATTGTTTTATATTTCTCTAGGCAATGGAAATAGCATCAAAAAGAACAGAGGAGGAAAGATCCAGTCAAGATAAAGTGGATGAGGAAGTAAGTGAGGATTTTTGTTCCTGCTATGAAATTAATATTAACCTTGCCTCTTCCAAACAATGAAAAACATTGTTTTATTTGGCAAAATGCACAGTTGATAAGCAAAACATTGTTTGTGATACTGAGATGTCTTGAATGACTTGACATGTGAAGTATTAAGGGATTCCATGTGTAAAAGCTGACAGTGATAAGGTGTTAGAAGGCAAATACTCCATTTCCTAAACGAACATTGGCCTCTAGCTAGGTCCCGTGATATATCTTCCAGTTCAGGTTCAGTTAACAAAAAAAAACCTGAGTGGTGAGATCTGATTATGCCAGTGTTTTTGGACCAGTGATACAGAAGCAGGATATCTGGATATGTACGTTGACCAAATTGCCTATCTAGTTCCAGTCCCGGTCTAATTCAGTTCTTCCATATACTGTTTCTCTCCTTGGCTTTTAAATCAAGTGAAGCCATTTCAAGTCCATTACAGAAAACTGCTAACATTCTGGAAAATCTTGATGTAAAGGTAAAACAATTTATATCTTAGTCTTATCTCTCTGTTCCAGAAGAGTTTAAAAAAAAAACAAAAAAACTCAAAACAACAAAACAAAACCCAAACAAACAAAAACCCAAACTAAAACAAAAACAACCTAAAACCAACTCTGCGTTGAGCGGAATTTGTATCGGTGAGAACCTATTTGTACTGATTCACATAGTGTTTATCTTTGGAGTCAATACTACTTGATTTATCAAAGACTTTTTCTTTTTCTCTTGTAGCTCTGCAGGTTTAACTAACTGCTTCTCGCTCAAGCTTGGCCAAGGAAAGATTATTTTTTTTGTTTCCTAAGATATCCTCAGCATACAACTTCTGAACTATAGGGTCAGATGCTAGTGTTTTGTTGCTAGCCCATCTTTTGCAAACCAGTTATTCCTTTGCTTTATGTAGCATCTACGTTTAGTAGCATCTACGTCCAGCTTACATCTCTTCGACTTCTCATGTGACCATGGCTAGTTTGTGTCACTTCCTTCACAAGAGAGTAGTGCCAATTAAGAGCAAGCTCTGTGGAGGTGGGGGCATCTGCTCTTTGTGCAGCAGTTAGTCTAGCAGTTGTGATCATAAAGTGTACTGAATTTGTACTGGGATTGAACTGATACCATGGAAGAGAGAAACAAAATACTTCTCTCTGTTCTGGTAGTGACTTAAGTTTGCTGGAGGACTGTTTCAAAAAGACTGCATGACAAATTTTAAGTATGTTGTTGTTGATACTACAGTTAGGTTTTACTGTACTATACTGCTGCAGAAACGTTTTTTGAGTTGGACTGTGGGTTGAAGCAGGTATTATTATACACAGAGATTAAATTCTAGCAGTGCTTTTTAATGGAGTTGCCTCCTGAAGGCATTGTAAACATCACAATAAAAACATTAGAGAAAATCCTTAGAATACAAAACCTTAGGACTCAAATTGGTTAAGAGGAAGTTGGAAGGGTAAGAGAAGTTTGTAAGTGGCCTGGTGGTAGTCACGCTAAGGAAGGAGCCTTATTAGTGGTGAGCATGTTAAGTCTGCTTCTGCAAAAAAAGATACTGTGCGGTTCAAATGGTAGTGGGTAACTGCCATGTTCATTTTTAGTTTCTCTGAGCCATGAAGTCCTTTATGATTATTCTCTTAAAGATGCATAATTAGGAAGGAAGAACATCATGAAACTATATATACATTAGTAAGTCTGCGTATCCTTTCACTCTACTAGGTGTTTAAGAAGGCTTACATACCTCGAACTTTGACTGAAGTTAAAAACTATGAGAGAGATGTGGATATAATGATGAAATTGAAAGAAGAGGATATGGCATTGAACATTCAGCAAGATAATGTGAGTAGACATGCTGAGGCACTGCAAAAAAGAGGGATGGAATATGATTTCTTCTTACTGGAAGCTGACAGCAACAAACAAAAACAGAAGCCTTGTTACCAAGGTGTGGAGTACTGAATTTAGTGTCATACTTTAAAATCGTCTGGTTAGTACTAATGCTAACATGGTGGGTTTTTTCCTGTTTTTGAGATACTCATTTTCTCTGGGCATGAAGATTTAAGACTCATATTTTGATAACTTAATTTTCTTTCTCTCTCCTTGGGTGTAGATTCTTTACCAGACTGTGACAGGACTGAAGAAGGATTTGTCTGGTGTTCAGAAGGTGAGAGTGACTTTTTGAAATCCTTGATTTTTAGCCATTTTCAGAAAAGCACTTATAAGAAGTACAGAAAATGCCTTGTCTTGCAGCTGACACCATGAAAACCTTGTGTCTGCAGAGTCACCATTTATGTCTGGGATGGGTCTGGCAGGACAGTGTGTCTGCACACTACATGAATTGCTTCCCTGCACTGTGGCTGATGCTGGGTTGCTTGAGAATGAAATGATAATCCTTGCTATGGCCATGATCTCTAAAGCTAAGGTGGAAAGGAGGAAAGACGTTTTCCAATTATGGAAAATGTAATTGATTTAAATTGTAGCGTGACTACAAGGTTTGGTATATTCAGGGTAGCTTTGCTGTACTTACTGTGTAAAGAGCAACCTTGCAGTATAAGGCATAAGATACTATGTCTTACTATATTTGACGTACATGACAGTGACACTTCCGTAGAGTATGTTGGGTAAGAAGTCGGGTACAGATCAGTCTGTAGCAATATAATTCGAGGCAGAAGCCCTATGTGGATTCCCTTTCCTTCCTTTGTAAATGTTACCTAGCAGTGATGTTTTAAAATGGAAATATAAATATGGATGGGATCAGGCTGTGGCAGTCTCCAGGCTTGTGTAAGAGTAAGTGAGTTTTCCAGTGTAGATATTTGTGTTTGCAATAAAGCTTACATACAGTGTCCCCAAGGTAGATTTGGGAATGATCCAAGTATAACTAAAAATTGTCTTCCACATATGTTAGCAAATGGCTGTTTAACTTACGGAACTTTTTGGGAGTGCCAATACAGCTATGCTGTGAGCTCTGACCCAAAAGATTCTGTGTTGTACATTCTAGATTCCTTGTTCTTAGTTTGGATTAACCTACTTCTCATTCATTGTCTTGAGAGTCAGTGATGGCTGTAGTAAAGGAGATGGCACAAGCTCGCTCAAGGGTTTCTTTGCAGCAGATCTTGTTTTGGTTTTTTATGTATTTATACGTGTTATGTATATGTATGTGTGTGTATATATTGTCATTAGGCTTCTTTGTTTTGATTTGATATAATTCTCTCTTGATACACCTTGCAGATTCCTGCACTTCTTGAAAAGAAGGCACATGAGTCAGAAACGGACTCTGATGAGGACGATGGCAGCTCAGAGGACTCTGATTCGGGCTGTAAAGAATCTGTACATCCCAAAGATAAGCCTGCTGAAGTTAGCATGGACAAAAAGGTCAGCTGGCCAGGAATTGTTTATTTTTCCCACCACTGTGACAGGAAAAAAATCCAAACTTAGTTCTGAGTGGTTCTTGCTACTTCTTGTCTGAAACAAGCTATGGACTTTTCCTGTTGTGCAGAATGAGAGCAGAGAAAATGAATTTCATAATGGATGCTTTATTAATGGTGTTTTTATGTAGAAGAACATGTAACATAACTCTCTGTAGCCTAGACAAAACTAGACGAGAGATCTCTGCAGGGAATTCTAAGGCTACGCGAAGTAGAACATAGTGAAGCCTGGGCAGCTCTTCAGTGCCTCTGGCTACTCTTCCAGGCTTTGGTGTACAGGTTTGTGGTCGTGGTCCCTGATTAACCTCCTTTTGCCCAGGGAACTGAGACCACTTGAGACTTGGTGACCATGTTTGTACCACAGTGGCTTTTGCAGTACCATTAGTACAGACTGGCTAGCTTTGCTGTGGGCAAGTGATGTAATGCAGTCCTGCAAAGGAGTTGTGGTTTGGGGTTTTTTTAAGGTTTCGTTTTCCAAACTGCAGAACAAGTATGCTCTGTTTGATGAGGCGCTTCTACAGAGTATCATCCATGGGTGAGAGCCTTTTGGTGGCCTTCTAGGTGCTGTGCAAAAGATGGATTAAACTTGCTGGGCTTGAAGGGGTTCAAGATTTGAGGGGTTGCTTCTTAGGTATTTCCTCCTAGAGAAGGTCAGATGATATGTTCCATATCTGTCAAATAAAAATGCAGTGCTGTACTAGAAACTTCCAACTAATCCAAGCTTTTTAGATGTGAAGCAAGGAAGTCTTGATCGCTTCTCATCCTTATGGATAGGTTCTCATTTGGACAACTTTTTGCGTGAGTAAGATGAGGTTTTCGGTAACCTACCTATGTGTTTAGCTGTAGGTTGAACAACTGATTAGCAGCAATTAGTTCCACCCCCCACCCAGTTGTGCTGACTTTGCATTTTCCAAGTAAGTGTAGTCTCTTCACTGTTTAGCACAAATTATAGTGTATTGCAGCAGCATAGCACCCTTTCTTGCCAATCCTGATGATGATCAGCTTGCTCTGAGTTACCAGGAGTTACTGGATCAGTATTTTTGCGTGACATAAAAACATGTATTACAGTAGCCCTGTGGGTAGCAGAAAACCTAGATCAGGGATCCTGTTGTAATCTTAGGTGTAAATAGCATGAGTTAAGAGTGTCTCTTCTTCCCTTTCTTCAAAGGTTGCATGAAACTCTGGTTTCAACTAGTTTGAATTTTGCCTTGTCATTACAAGTGTGCAGCTCTTAGCTCCACCCCCAACCTGTACTTCCTTTTTCCTTTCCCCTTCCTGTTCCTATTGATTTTTTTCTTTTTTTATTTCTTCCTCTTGATAACCTCATTTTTATGTGGTGTGTTAATTAACTTGTTAATGTAACAATTGATTGACCTGCTCAAAATCTCTCATTCCTTCTGGGTTTAAATGAACGGTGTTTGGTTCTTTATAGGAAAGGAAAAAGATGGTTAAAGAAGCCCAACGAGAGAAGAGAAAAACCAAAATCCCAAAGCATGTGAAGAAGCGGAAAGAAAAGACTGCAAAAATGAAGAAAGGCAAATAAAATCGTTTTTGGCTTGGGGAAGGGGATGGCGTGTTGTGGGTTATTTAGTCACAATCTTTTTTCTTTTTTTTTTAATTAAAAATCCTCTATTTATATACATACAGTATTAACTGTGAGGGTGATTTTATTAATAACATGGTACAATTGTTTAAACAGAGTATATGCCATGGGTTTCTCCATAGGAGAGAATGAGTTTAACACACTTGTATATGATAAAATCCTTTACCTGTGCAGGTTTAATCTGTTGTTGAACTTGCACTGATTTGTTCCTGGGGTCTTATTCCCCTGCCTCACACTGCATACGAGCTAGTGTGGTTTGCTCCAGATTAGAACGGATTCTTGGAGAGGGAATGGCGAAGACTAGAAAACACTTTTGCTGCAAAAGCCCATGCCGCCTTCACAGTATGGAAACAGATTGAGCCAGCTGTCCTCTGCAGGCTGTTGTGGTCACCCATGGATAACCCTGCAGGCACTGTGCCTTTGTTGTCTCCATGTGCTTGCATCACCTTTGATATTTTCGTACTGAAAGCTGAGTATTGTGATCCGAGAGGCAGCTGTCCTCATTGCCCAGTGCCCTTCTGAAGCAATCAGGCAGGCGTACCCAAACAGACCAAAGCCTGATTTCTCCCCCTCCCCTCCCGCCCCTTGGAGCCCAGCATAGTTGCTCTTAGGAGTGTTATGAACCAGGTTTTTGTAGGCTGGTCAAATGCGTATTTGTTGCCAAGATTAATCATATGTGTTGAAGTTCAGGGCTGTGTAAAGGCTTGTGGCAGGACCTCTCTGCGGTATGTCTCAGCATTACCAGTCCATGTTGTGCTAAGGTGCCCCAGCTCTTCATTAGGGAGAAGCTGGCAGAGTTCTGCTCCTGAGTGGCCCACTGGGGCTGAGGCAAAGGTGCCATACTGAAGAGAGACCACCTTCTCTCTTGGCAGCTGCTTTGGCCACTGAGGCTGACAAGTCTTGGGAGAGGTGTCCTCCTCATGCACATCAGCCATCTTTTCCCACTGCCTGCAGTTTCAGACCTCCCTGTGCCAGCACAGAGAAAGGTTCTGATTCCAGTAAATGTCTTCCTATGTTCTCCCACATTAGGGGTGGAGTTGATGCCCTTGGGATTTACGCTTGCAGGACATACATCCTCTGATGACAGAGGACAGCTTTTATCCATCAATGGGTATCCAACAATGATGGGTTGGCCAGGGGCAGGGTGAAGCTTTGTTTTCCCTGCTCTTCACCTCCCACACCCAAAAGAGATTGTGGGATGGTCATAGGCAGCCACCCTGCCAAAGTCCGAGATCATGTTGGCCAACTGCACATGTGGTTGCTCTACTCGGGAGTATATTCCTCAAGGAAATGTGGTCTGGTTGCACTCCCAGGTTTGACCTTCACAACCTCTTTGGTACCTTTGGCTAGAAATCTGTTAAGAGGAACTGGTCAGTGCTTCCAGATCTCTCTCTCTGTGCTCCCTTTCTCTGTATGCATACAGGGATTGACAGCACTCTCATGTACAGTATGCACATAAGTGTGCATTGCTTGACTGCATTGCTGGAGCATGTTGGGAAGCAAGACTGATACTTCCTCAGCAAACGGGGGGTGTTTGTTGGGAGACAGATGTGCCTGCATTTTGGAAAATGGCATTACATCAGGTGCAAGAAAGGGGGCAGCCTCGAACTTGGTAGTGAAGGGAGGAGGAGGTGCAAGACCTACACTTTGAGGTGAGGGAGTACTGCTGATGGCTGTTTGTCTAATGCCAAGGGCTGAAGTGCCGCTAGATGTAGGGACACATTTCCTGCTTTTCCTTGCCATCATGGGAGCTTGTGTAGTGACATAATCAGGCAGATGTGACCCTGGTGATGGCTGCTGTGGACCTGACTGGTTGTGTTCATAGATGCAGTGCTGAAGGTGGCTAAAAGAATAATGGCTTTGTGCACTCACTTTGGCCTTGAATACCATTGTATTGGTGATTCTTCCCTGCTGACTGACAAGGTTATGGTGTATGCATCTGCCATAACAGTTGTGGTTCATGAAGGTGCGTGCACCAGAAAGTGTGTGTAGACCTTGGGCGGGTGGTGGTTGACTGCATTTTCTGTTGCCTTTCTCCAGCAATGGTTTGTGTATTGGGCAGATCTCAGTGCTTTTGGTGAAAATGACTCTCTAAGAAGCTGTGGGTGCTTTAACTTTGTGTAGCTCAGCACTGGATGACTCCACCAGGAAACTGATCCATGGCTGATCAGTGTGAGTCGGGGGTTGTCAGACACAAGAGACAACCTTCTTTTCGTTGGGGTGGGTGCTCTGAAGAGCCTGGAAGCCCCAGAGGCATAGAGTGTACGTCCTACTGGGGGGGTGGGTGTTACCTACTTTACCCGAGGAGATCCTTCAGAGAAAGGAGGCTGCTATTAATCTGTGCTTGAGGGAAGAGGAAATGTCCCAGCCCACATAACCTTGTCTTCCCTCCAGGCTGTGCACCACAGCCTGATCGAGTTTGCCTAGCTCTTGACATCCTGTAGCATGAAGGTGGTCCTGAATCAGTCATTTAGGATTGGAGCCTTGCTCGCAGTGATGTGCAGCAGGACTGTGTGCAGGCTGTGCAAAGCATGAGCTATCTGCCTCAGGTGTTTTCTCTAGGGCATGTTTACCTAGGGTGTTGCAGAGCACCTGAGGTGGAGCATGCCAGAAAAGCCTGCATTGTGCAAGTGCAGATGGCCTGGGGATAGCTGTTGGAGCTGGGTATGCGCTTGTCGAGGTGGGCTGTGATTGCAGCTACCAGTCCTGGCCATTGCAGGCTTGAGATGCATAGTAGTGAGGCAATCCGCAGGAACAGGGTGGACTGGGAGCTCTTTGAGCCAGGACCGTGAGATGAGCCATCTTTCTGGTGATCTGAAGCAAGAGAATAGCAGTTAAGAAATGTTAGACATAACTACCAAAAGGCACCAGTCTGGTAGGGGGTGGGGAGGATGGGGATGGGATGGCATGACTTTGTATCCTGTGCTAAAGAAAAAGCTTAAAAATTCAAGTAGCACTGATACTCAGTTATGCTCTATTGATATCAGTGTATGATGAGGTAGTGTTTTTTCCCCCCAGAGATAAGGATCTGACAAGGCCCACTCACTTTGTTTGACATAGCAGCATGTTTATGGTATGCTCTGCGGCTGACACCTGTGCAGAGTAGTACAGCCAGGGCAGGAATGCCAGGACCTTGTATATGAAGAACTGGGACACAAACAGCTCAAGGTGATGTTGCCCCTTGCTCTTCCATACTCTCCCCGCCCCCAAGACTGCACTTACTGGTAGGACTCTGGGGTCTCTTGTGGGCTATTGCAAGTGTCTCCATTGTGGAACTCACCTGATGGCACACAGCACAAGCGAACGGACTTTGGAGAGGTGAGCTGTGGGGGGTGACTGGTAGGCTGTGGCTCCTGGAGATGACCCTGAGAGGTTACTGCAGCAGTGAGGCTGAATTGTGGGGGTGATACCTACCCCTAAGACTGAGACTTCCCTTTTGTTGACTGCAAACCTGTTCCTCCACTGCTCCCTGGGTGTTCCAGATTATTACTATTTTTTCCTCCCTTTTGAACGAGAACATCTGTACTGAGGTCGTGGCATAAACTTGATTGCTTTGTCACTGTGGCTTTGGGAATGTTTCTGCAAGCAAGGCTTTTTATATTGTCTTGCATGTTTTTCAAAGTCCAGATGTTTTGTTGTCTGTCTTCTCTGGAAATGGATTGGAGTGCAATTCTATCTGGTAATCGGTATGAATTTTTACAGCTGCAAAAGCATAGTTAACTGTCAACTGCTTTAATACTCCTTTCTGACTAAAGTAGAAACACTAAACATCTAGCATACCAGTTGTGAAATCAAAGCTTCTATAGGTTAAATTTTCAATTGGGAAAAACAACATTATATTTTAATTTAAGGAGCATATAGGTTTCAGGCTGAAGACAAAATGCATTGTGTTTGACCAAATCTTAAGACTGGTATTAAGTTCTCGTCAGAACGTGGACTCGCAAAGCGTGCTTTTGCCCCCTGGCCTGTGCTGCCTATGGGATGGACAGCCACCACACAGGGAGGGGTCTCCAGCGTCGCCCTTGATGGTCTGAGATCAGTGGCTCAGCCTTTGGGTGCCATGAGGCAGGGGGTGGTAGCAGGATGGGGAGCACTGTGCTGCCGCTGTGTAAAGCTTCCGTGCGCCTGCGTGTCAGGTGCTGCCTGCAGCTACGGCCTCTGCATCACTGCCTTGGCACAGGGAAGAGCGTGGCCGAGGGGATGGGGCAGCTGCCTTGTGAGGAGAGATGGAAAAGGCTGAGTGAGACTCCTCCATTTGGAGAGGAGAAAGCAAAGCAGAGAGATGAAAGAGGTTTAAGAAGTCATGAAAACAGCAGACAAAGTGAATGCAGAAATGCTCTTCAGCAAACCCTGCAAATAATGGAGGATTGGGTTAAAACAGGCAGGAGAAGGCGCTTTACACAGAGGGCAGGCTGTTGGTGGGTTGCAGCAGAGTGCTTGTGGTGTTTGCACCAGTGCAGGTAAGCATGGGGTGAAAATTAGCTGCCTAATCTGAGATGCTCTTAATTTTTTTTAATTATCTTTTAGAACAGGCTGAGCATATGAAAGACATCAAATTCTCAGGCACAGGTCAGATGCTTGGAACAATGCACTTCTAGGAATTTGTGGCCAAGACATTTAGTGATATTTGAAAGCTTAAGTATGTAGAGTGGGAATATTTACAACTCTGCTATCAAAGGTAAAAATGTGCAAAACCAATTAATCCTGTCTTCCAGGGCATTCCCAAGTAGTCCCATCCTTCCAGTCATTCACTGGGACTCAGTGGGAGAGGTACAGGGAGAAGGACAGGGAAGGAGATACACTTAGCTAAGATATGCTGAGTTCCAGAATGTTGGTGAGTTTGGGGGGATTTCCACCCCGCCTCCCCATCTCCCTGACGTCCCACAGTACCGTATGGTGGGTTTGCACTCTGAGCAGTTGGCATCAGGCTTCATCTCAGTTCCGAGGTTTGTGCCAGGCTAGTATTAATTCGTTGCTTCTCCTATGCTATAGATTTTGTTATATGTAGCAAGAGAAGGATTGGAAGGTGGAGGTTTGTGGATTTGTTTTCCCCATGATGAAGCCAGTAAAACCTGCTTTGCATGTAAGGATATGTCTCCTTGGAGGGTTTTCATTTCTGTGCTGAAAGACTTTGATGAAACAATGCAAAACTAGCTGTGGCAGGCTGCATGCTTGCTTTTGGCATGTGTGCTCAGGCAAGTCACACCTGTGGTCCTTTGAGATATAAAAGAAGCAAGGCCAACATTTTCTGAGGACTGATGTGTCCTGCAGTTTTTGGTCACAGCTAGTGGAGAGGCAAATGACAAAGGGGTGCAAAGGCGAGAGATGGATTCCAGAATACTGGATTGCTTACCTGGTTCTCCAGCTGAACCTTTACCTGCTATTTTCACCTGCAAAATTGTACAGCCAGCTTGAATACAATACAGAATCACAGGACTTGGAAGGGACCTCTGGACATCATCTAGTCCAACCCCCCTGCCACAGCAGGTTCACCTAGAGAAGGTTGCACTAAAATGTAAAAAACTGTAAATATGATACACAGATGCAGAACACAGCAGGTGCTTTGTCTCCGTGTGTCCTTCACCCTGGGCTTTTCCCCTGGGTGCAGAATGATGGGGGACCACTGGGGCAGGAAAGTACATAGGGGTCTCTTGTCTGGTTATGGGGACCTGCCTGTCTTCACCTCTCCCCACAAAGGAAACAAAAGGATTTGGACACTCCGTGAGTGAAGGACGACCTAAAGAAACTGTTTTGTCACTGTCAATGAGCTTTTAAAATGTTCTGTGGTAAACAGCTTCACAGATTGTTTAAATGCAAAAAGCTAACTGAGAATTTATTTTGAACTTTCTAGGCCTTTGCTGTAAAAATAAATACATAACTTTATAACTCATTGTTTCTACAGTTGTAGTTTTGGTCCTTTTAAAATGCTACTAGACTTTCAAAGCAAAAACACTGACCCTCTGCCTTAGCATCTCGTTACTTTCCTGGTCTTGACAGTCTTATGTTCCTTGTGCTAATTTTCACGTCCTCTAGAGGGAGAAGTATGTTCTTGCTCAGATTATGTTGGAAAATAGTAAGGCTCCCTTAATATATAAAAGGTGCTAATGATGTTTTGACTGTCTACATAACTCTCTAGAAATTTTGGTGGATTTGTACATAGCACCGAGTTTATGATTATTAGTTTTTCTCCTGAATTTGTAGTTCTTGGACAAAGTTTTATACTTTCAGAGGTGATAGGGGCATAATTTGTTCTGGTCCAGGCAGGGACTGCAGCTATGGTATTAATGCTGGCTTTAGGATGAGTTTCTAGATGGCAGGTGGAGACACCAAGGAGACTTTTTTCCCCCTGTACATGTGAAGACTCATGGTGAGAATCTAAAATATGGTAAGGGTGCCATTCTGCAACTGTCCAAATTCCTGGGCATAAACACCAATCTTTTGTGTAACGCAGTAGTTAGCAATTGTTTTGCCACAATCACTAGTCCTTAACACAGTTTGTTGTTGACAGCTTCTCCTTTTTTTCGCTTGTCCCTCCCTTGTTTATTTTCAAAGGATTGCTATAAGAACAAACTTGGCCCTTCTTCCTGACATGCAACAACTTGCCTCCGACCTCTGCAGCCTATGTGGAACTGTAAGCTTTCCTAAGCAACAATGTGAATGCTAGACCTAGCCTACAGCACTAGATTTAAGACTCTCTCTCCAATCTAGCTCAGAGATCCATGTCTGCTTTGGAGTTTGCAAAGGCCACGAGGCTGGGATTGTTGGGCAGGACTTGCACTTGGCAGATATTGCTTGGGTTTTTTTGGTCCCCTTCCCCTTCCCCTTCCCCTTCCCCTTCCCNACTAGATGATCATTGTAGGTCCCTTCCAGCTGAAATACTCTTTCCTTCTTCCCCTTCCCCTTCCCCTTCCCCTTCCCCTCCCCTCCCCCTCTGTATCAGGTTGCTGCAGAGCAGGATGAAAGCTGGGCAGTGACCCTTCTCCTGGCATTAGCACTGGGCTAAGGGCTGGCATGAAGGCCAGTGATGGGGACGTGAGGACAGAAAGCTTGGTTCATAGCTGTCTTCTGGAGAGGCTGCTTGGATCCAGAGCATTTACTTAGCATTCCTGCTCTTAGGCTTTGCTTTTCATCCCTTTACCTAATCTGAGGCCTGACCCTTGAAGCTTAGCATGAACCCCATGCTTAGGGCTGTTGCCCCCCCATCCCAGACTCAGCCAGGGCTGGTTCTCTGTAGGTGGCTGCAGCCCCCCACTATGCATCAGGGGCCGGGGGCAGATCTAGCCTTTTAGTGCCTCCAGCCCTGAGCACTAAACCCCAGTTCCAACTCTCGCCTTACCCTGAAACAGGAAAGTCCCATATTCCCCAGGCATCGTCTTGGGATGTATGATAAGCACCAGCTGTCATCCGAATCCTCTGGCACCTAAATGAGCAAGAAACAAAGCTGGTTCTTCAGCCTTTTCACTCCCTAATCTAAACCTATGATCAGCTGCAGCCAGCAGCTTGCTGAGCTGGTATTGTCCAGAGTCAGCCTAGTTTAGTGGTACTTCCAGGATCTAGAAATGAAATTATCTCTTCATCCCTCTCTATCCTTAGCCCTGGTTGTGGGTTGCCTGAAAGATGGATGGGAATTAGGATGGGCAGCTCTGCAAAGTCTGAGCGAATCGTTGTACCATCAAAAATGATGCTGAATTCTGGGTAGGGAGATGTTGCAGGTCTGTTACCAACATTTTGGTTAGAGGTCTGGACAGAAAATCTGAAAAGGTTTAATTTCTTCTTGGATTCTTCACTGTGCAGATTGGTATTCATAAGGTATATGTGTTAACGTTGCCATATTGGTAGGGTTGCTGTTATCCTATAAATAGTGAAAGCAGGTTGGAGTCAAGGTTTGGAGTGGTGGGGATGGGTAAGCAGGCTTCTCACTGGGTCTCGTAAGGATTGAGTGCTGAGGTGGGGTTAGGTGTGTAGAGTTGGTAGGGGTAAGGTTTGCTCTGAGGTGTTAAGAGGACCAGTTTCGGTCTGCATAGTACAGTTGGCATTTGGGACGCACAGAGCCTGGAGAGCTGTGCGTTGTCAGGACTAGATAAAGGCTAATGCTGACTAGAAACGTAGAGCGGAGGGTTTGCTGGTGACTGCTGTTTAAAAGAAAAATTCTGATTTGTGTGCTTCAGATAGGGTGTTGCTTTTGATGCTTTTATACTTCTGATTAGCAAAGAAACTTGAGGAATTGTTTGTCCTCTGTCCTTGTCAGGTTTCTCATTCTGTTCTCTTCGGATGTGTGTGAGCTTGTGGAGTATAAGTTTGCATTTGTTGCAGAGCATTGTGTCTCTTTGGGACTACAAATGGGCCTTTATGTGGACTTGAGAGCTACCACTATGTATGGTAGACCTCAGGTCTGACAAATATTTGGGCTCTTGAGGAAGTATAAGGAGGTAATACCGTATTGCATGAAAAACAGTGTTTATACAACTTGCTGTGATAGTGGTGAATATGAGAAACAATTCTCTGGACATGGTGATAGCTCAAGTGACGGAGCAACGGTCTGGATAGATAAAGCTAGAGAAGGAAAGAACAGTTGAAGAGGAAGAGCAGGGGTTGCCACTTGGTGGTTCTCCAGCCCCTTTTGCACCGCTGCTCATTCTGAATGCTGTCACTGATCTATGCGCCATGCTCTGAGTGCTTGCCAGTTCCCTTCCCTTCTTGGCCCAACCTGAACACAGCTCCTCACCTTCACCATAGACCACACGCCAGCTACACATGGGGCAAACCAAAGAAACAGCAGGGAGAGCTGGAGACTCTTTTCAGGGCAGTTTTGACTTTTTTGAAAAGCCACTCCCTGCGAGGGTATGTGACTGAGGTGGCAGATTTGCAATGACTTGCCTCCATGACATCAGGAGCATCAGTGCAGCACAGGGTGCAATTCATTGTTGGGGAATGGGTAGGGACCAGACCAAGGGCTTAATCCTGCTAAAGGCTCAACTCCTGGTACAGCTGATGGGAGTTGAGCTTTAAGGTTGGCTTAAAATGGGGCTGAACAGTTCACAGCTGCATAGAGGAGACAGGCACACGGTTTATGGAACGCATTGGGTTTTTGATGTTCTGGCACATTACAATTGGTGCAGCAGGAGAAAGTGAGTGGTTCCTTCAAAGTTTTTTTTAAAGGATTTAAAAGAACAGTTCAGAAGAGTCAGTAACATGTTTTTTCTTTTTCCTGAGCTTCTAATGATTATTGCTTATAGCACTGAAAAAGAAGAAAATACCATATTTATAATGAGCTCTTTCAGCCATCCAAAGTGCTTGCATTAAGATGTACTTCAACATTATACACATGATAGATGGTGGAGAGAAAAGACAGTGCCGATCTTTCCTCGAAGTTGAACAAGCTTCAGCCTGCAATGAAAGTACTTATTTAAAAAAAAAAAAAACCAAAAAAAAAAGGCAAAATTTGTTATTGCATAAAGGAGTCGCAAAACAATTTGAACTTGCATTCACTGTTGGCTTTCCAAGTACTTAAACAAATATAAAACTTTCCCAAGACACTGGCAAGTCCCTGACAAACATGTTTTATAGAGTATTTCCCTTCCCACAGGTGAACCAGGAACTCCCTCTTGTCTTTTTCATTTGGGGAAACCAGTAGCAATGCCCACAGACGCTACTGCTAAGTGATTTCCACTTAAATAGAAATGAGACGTCAGCTTTCTGTGAGCAGCCAGGCCCTTTTCTGGGGAGTCCATCAATTAAACCAAGGAGCCCGTGGCTGCCTAAGGATTGTGCTGTGCAGAATTAAAGGATGACCGTTTGTATGGGATTAACAACATCTATGCTGTTTGCATTGCTCTGTGTATAGCTTTGAAAGACATTTAATGAGCACTTTTTATTGACAACTGGTGAGCCTGGGTGGTGCGATGTTCTCTTGATTTGTACTGACTGGGATGCTGGAAGTCTTAGAAATGGGACTTGAGAGTAATGCAATTAGTTTGGTGGCAAGGCTTAAATGAAAATGAAGCGTATTTTAATCAAGTCTTGAAAGCACCTGCTATTGGTAGTGCAGCCAGGAGAACCTATGAGTTTTGTACAGAAAGGAAAAAGGGGGCAAGTGAGGGGGAAAAATAAGATGATGCAACTGAAATCCTTCAACGTAAGGCACAGATTGCACAGAGCCATCGGTGTGTGCTGTGCTGTCAGCCATGCGTGCCTTTAGGGTGTCAGTGCCTGATAAGAGCACCTTCAGACCTGAGCCAGCTCTTTGCTGATGCTTTCTGCTATCTCATGGTTATGTCAGCCAGGGCTGTGAAGAGATGTAAGCTCCCAGACCAACGCAGCGGCTCTTGCAAAAGCCTCCAGTGGCTGATCTCTTCTGGGGGTTTGCTTTGTACGTAAGGGGCAGTCCAGGCAAAAGACGCAAAGATTTGTGTGGGAAGGAAGATAACAGCGGGCACGTCAAAGCTGTAGCTTGTTAGGGGCGGTTTTACTCCCAGGGCAGCTGTAGCCTCGCATGGCTGAGTGGCTCCCAGGCCATTGGATCCGGCAGCCTTCATCAGGCTGCACCAGACAAGGTGATTGAACTGCTTCTGCTCTGGATGAGGCTGTGACGCCCAACCACCTCACGTTCATACAATTTTTGGCAGTTGGGCAGTTTGTTCAGGGGCTGGGATACTGTACAGACGTGTGTAAAAGAAAAAGCTGCAGACCTCTTTGTCAATGGCAAGACCCAAAAGCTGAATGAAGCCAACGGCTGGATAGGCATGGGTGTAGGAGCAGGGCTATGAGGGAGTTTTGGCACAGACTACTTACAGGCCCAGTTTGGTACTTGTCGGCGTCTGTGGGAGAGGTGAATTTAAAGGAGAGGTTTAAAGGAGGATGGATGCATTGAGCGACAGCTGGAATTCCTCTCATTCATAAGAGGAGGATGAGTGGCTTCTGTGGGCAGGAGACGGACAGCAGAGGAGGTAGTGCTTCCTCTGCTATTTCAAAATGAGGATTCTTCCACATCCCTCTCGTCAGTTCCAGTGAAACCCTTATGAATGCTACGGGCCAAATTTTGTTCTCAGTTACACCCATGCAACCTTACTGAAGTCAGCAATTGTCTGTTTTGCAACCATTGCCTGATGCAATAACTTGAGGGCTACGTATCTTAGAGGTTTAAGATGTGCCTGCATTGCCAGCACTGTGACAGCGAATAACGCTGGACATGAAATTGCTGTTGCCTGAGTAATTGCTGAAAAATAACTGAGGTCAGTGGCATTGCACGGTTGTAACTAACTGCATGGGACCGGGAACACTCCTACAGTATCTGTGAGTTCATTGGGAGCCAGGAGAGATGGGGCCGTCTCTCCCTCCAGCTGGAATGCCGCTTTCCCACATCAGACACTCCCTGCAGTAATTATACCCTTTTTAGACTCACCCTTCAGCAATTACTCTAAGCCCTGCCTCAAACTGACATCACTGGCAAGTCCAATAAAAATACGGCAAGCTTTCAAACCATCCTAGGAAAGCAGAATACTGTATTATTAGTAGTGGTATTTCAATGCAGCTGTTTGATTTTCTGAACCTTATCTCGTAACAGAAGGAGTTTGTTCCCTCCCAGCAAATGGCCTCCAGGGTCAGCAAAGTCCTTGTCTTGTCTTCAGTGACTTACTGTCTTCATGTTGGTTCCTTTCTTTTTCTTCTTTTTAACTCTTCTTTGCAGTACTGAATGCTTTCTTCTGGAAGGCCTGATCCTAAGCTTCTCGGACCTCAAAATATCAGCCATCTCTAAGTCAGCAATTGTCTTAGTTGTTGTTTTTCAAAATACTTCTGTGCTCCTTTTTCTTTCCTTTATCTTAAATTTCATTTTCAAGTTGACCACGTCTTTAAGAGCAGAAGGGTGTACTCAGAACTTGCATTTGCTGAGGAAGAGAGGAGAGCAATGGCAGCTTGCTCTACTTTTTAAATGTCCTTTTGTTTTTTGGTAATAAAACATCAAATAACTCCATGAATTGGACCCTCTATAAGGACACAGAAAGTTACCACCATTTTTTGCCATAGGTAAAGCTGAAAAGTTGGACCTGAATCAGAGCAAATAGCTGAGCGTTTTGGTTTTTTTTTTTTTTCCATTATAATCCTGTCTGAACTGGCATACAGCTCATCCTATGACATCAGAGTTTTTTGGGTTTTTGTTTTTTTAATTCTTGGTTTGCATGGGAACAGTACTCCAGAAAAGAACTTTCCAAACACATAATAAGAAAGGAAACTACGTGCAGAAAAAGTCAAGGAAGGTAATTGGAAAATTTTGCAGGGAAGGATTCCTGTTCTGTAACACCTGATGATGGAAGCATGAGGCTTTGCAATTGTAAACAGAATTTCTTTCCACCCTGCTTGGCAATCGTATTCATTTTTTGGGTGTAACCCTTTCATGTACGCAGCTGCACTCCCCATTCCCATAGCTAGGCATGCCGGGTAAACCTTTTGATCTCGCCTTCTAGCCTTTGCTTGCTTGCATTGTGTTTATTACAACTTTTTCAACTCCTCCGGACCAGGGTGTGATGGATGATCCTGGAGGAGCTGCCCTCTAGATCTCTGTGATTATACTGAGTTGATGGTTTCTCCCTGACAGGTGCAGGCAAGTTCATTTTAAAAACAAAACAAAAAAATCTTTTTAGTAAAGCGAAACCTACTTGGTGTCAACTCCTTCCTCTGCTGTTGTGCTCAGGTCAGGAGAGCGGAGGCTTTACTTGGCTTCCATTTCTGCCTCTGGCACAATCATCTCTTTGAATCGCAAATGCCTCGCCTCATACTGGCTCTTGTCATTTGGTACCAGCAATGGCTGTTCCTCCAGAAGCCGGATGCTCCAACCCCTGGGAGAGTGCTGCAGCTCTTAGCAATGTCCTTGTACCTTTTCCGTTCTTCTCTGCAGTTTGGTTTGGTTTTCTGTGGAAGTCTCCCACAGTTTGCAGCAGGCTCGGGGCAGGGGGCATTAGACCGAATCCTATACTCTTTACACGCTGAAAGCCCCTGTTAACATAAATCCCCATACTGTGCCCTGGGAGATGCCATAGACCATTCAGAAGGGTACTGCCGGTCTTCCCAGCAGCTCCCCTGCCCCTGATCTATGGTGGGATTTGCAAGTGTTTGGTATGTTTGCAAAACACCATAAGTAAAAACAACTGACTGGTTCCCCCCCCCCCCATTTAAATAGTTTAAAAACCAGTTCTAGACTTCAGGCTCCATGCACATCAGTACTGTGTCTTCTTGCCGGTTTGGAGGTTGTAGCATGACTGCGATCAGCCAGAGCAGACACTTCTGAAAGATGTGAAATGCCATTCTCCATTCCCTGTGGTTTGATATTAAAGAAACTTTTTAATTTTTGAAGTGCTGCACATAAGCTCTTATCAGGTTTGGGGAAATACAAGAGTAGTTGCACACAGAATGCTTTGATATCATGGAGAGCCAAGCGCCTTTCCCGTTAGCTCTGTGCAGGTGTATTGGTAAAGCTTTGGTTTTCTGTTGTAAGATAACGTGAAGCCATTGTCTGCATATATGATTTGTGAAGCAATATCAAAAAGCACATTTAAAAAAAAAATTGAATGTTTATGCAACTTGGATTGTGGGTTCTTTCTGTGTTTTTGGATGCGCATGCATCACTTCAAGCCAATCCTTTCAAAAATATATTGTGGGGTTTTTTTTAAATTTTTTTTTTTATAATGGAGAAAAAACCAAATCACATCCCCAGTCCACCATTTGATGCCTGAGGAGTTTGGATCACATTGTACATTGAAAGAAGATGATATACAAAGTACATGCGTCAGCTCAGCTACTTTTTAATCTGTTCCGTGATTTGTCCGTGCTCAGCAGCTTTTTTTTGGCTGCAACAGAAGCCAGCACGGTGCTCCAGGCAAAGGCGTCACCCAAGCTACCTTAGTTGATGAAACTAAAGTTGCTTCCTGAGTGTTACTGTCCTGCACGTTGTTGGATGAGCTGGCTCTGCATCTGTGGCCAATTTGGACATCTGCAATTGATTTACTGTGCTCTGAAATGCAGCTGCTTCATGTACAGCATCTGATCTGGGACCACCACTGGGAGCCATCCTCACTGAAAGTGAGGGAGAGATTAAAGCCAGTTGAAGAAAAGAAGGGATTATTCTTTATGGTCCTTCTTGGTACTTTTTTTCCATTAATTCTTTTAATAAAAGATGGAAAACTCTAACTCTCCAGAACATCTGAGCTCCAGTCTTTCCTGGTGGTTTCCTTTTGGTAGTAAGTTATTGGGAGATGACATGAAGACTCACAGAGGGCTGCCTCCTCTAAAGCCTGCACAAGGGATTTCAAAATACAAATACAAAAAACCCCATTCTTATGAGCAGATTCCTCTGGATTAACCGGGGAAATTCATTAGGGTGCATTTGATCTTGATGATTTGAAGGCAGCAGTCCTTCAAGGTCTTGCGTATGGTGAAACCCCACAGTGACAAGCTGAGAAACGGTGATTTACAGCAGGAACTAAATCTTTTCCCCTTACTTTCTCATAGTTATCTGAAATATGCTGACTACCTATTGGAAAGGCTTAATGCATTGTCATGTTTGTTGGCAGTGGAGCGTGTGTCATGTAGGTACACGTGAAAACAATATTTGACATGAATATTGCCAAGACACCCAAAAGTGTTACTTAACTGGTACTTGGATAGCAATACTTACTTGATACAGTAAGTGTCACAGAAAGGTATGGGCAGTCATGTATGAGTGTAAGTATTAATGCAGAGTTTAATACATCTTTTCTTTACATAGAGCTGCACTGACTTGCAATGAAGTATATAAATGATTATCATCAAAGAGGTTCATCAGAAAAAAGTCAATACAGAACAAGGTCAGAAAATACCATGTTTCTTAATTTTAATGAAAACAGATGGTATTTTTCCAACTCTTGAGTCACTGTAAGAAAAAAACACCACTATTTTTTCTGTCTTCTAGTGAAAATGGTTGTCTAAAAATGTGCCATAAATATCCTTCTCCCTTCAACCACAATTTATTAATGTAAACCTTGTGAGTCTAGTATGTAGGGCCTATCCAGCTATGAATATTTAGACAAATTTTAAAAAGTACCTTTTGATATTTTCTCTGTCTGAAAAGTGAAGATAATACAAATAATATTAACATATTTAGAAAATTCAACAGTCTTGGTACAAATATAGAAGTATCCTAAAAGAGAAAAATGCACACAAATGTGTAGCGCTTAGCGTGGCCGTCTTCACATTTTTGAAAGAAAGTAGTAGATACATTTCTTTGTTATTTCTGTTCCAAGTTAGTGCATGAAGAGCTATTTCACCATGATATTTCTGACCTGATAATGACTGTGTGGGGGCTTGCATTTAATGCTGAGATGTGTCTTTGTGAACTCTGAGTAGTGGGGAGGGGTCTGCCCAAGAAACATGAATCTGACCTGTCCTAAATCTGATGAACTTTCCATGCCAGAAGGGCCTGTCTGCCACACAGACACTGTGCAGCCACTGAGTGCCCTAATCCTTGGAGAAGAAGGGCATTCCTCAAGCAAGCACGGAAACATATTTCATCTGTGGTTCTGTGTCTGGTACCCCTTTGCAGCCGCTGTTAGGGGTTGAACAGCAAGTTGGCCTGAAGGTTGAACGCCTTCAGGACTGAGAAAGGCCAGGTCTCTCCTGAGAGAGGTCCTGCTGCAGCATGCCTGCTACCCCTCTGCTCAGCTGGTTGGTTGGTTGCTGTCTGGGGAAAGGATGGGATCTGGTGCTGTAATTACAGAAATCAGTTAATAATGACAGTGAATGATTGGACCAGACTTCATTTTAGTCACTGGGAAGCAATGCTCACTAGTGGCAAATGCAGCATCAGCAAACATGTTGGGCATTTAAACCATTGGTCTGGTGGGAGAATGAATCCTCCAGGAGCAGCCCGTGGACTTCTGCGGAAAGCCTCACTGAATTGGAACACGATGTGCACACATGGATGCAGGTTTGCTGTCTATTGCTGAAGTCAGCTTTTGGGTGGAGTATAAATCCTAATTTTTACAGGTACTCTGGTGGATCTGTTGTCCCATGTGTCCACTACACCCATAAATACCCACACGGTGTAATTACTGAAAGAGCAAAGTCAGTTAAAGGGAAGATTAGTGCTACGGTAATTAAAAAATTACTGAAAAACAAGAAGCCCTCACGAATTGCTCTGAGAGATGTCATTCCTCAGGGAATGAAAAGTGAATGGAGAAGCATGGCCACAGAGGGAAGTCTCGCCTGAGTCTGTGCTGTTCAACATATCTGTAAATGATCAGAGAGAGGGTGAGTGGTGAGGTGAGAAAATCTGTGGGTGATTCTGAGCTATCAGGGTGAGGAGGCTGACGGTTGATTTTGAAGGGCTGCAGAAGGACTTTGTGACACTGACTGGATGAGGAAATAGCAGATAAAATACGGTACAGATAAGTGTAAGGTGATGCACCTGATGACAAGGGGGGAAACAATCCCAACCTTATATATACTGCGATGGGTACCAGGCTGGTGGTTGCCACGCAAGAATGAGGTCTGGGGTTATAACTGAGCTGTGAAAATCTCCATGATCCTCATTTAAAAAAAAAGTCAAGTAATTTTTAGGAAAGAGATGGTGAACGCAATTGAAGGCATCAACGTGTCACAGTGTATGTCTATGGCTCTGATGTCCCTGTCTCAGAAACAAGCCTGTAAAGCTGGAAAAAGTACAGAGAAATGTGTCTGGGGTAAAGAGAAGTACAGAATAGCCACTCTGTGAGAATTTCTTCAGTGGCCTAGGGTGCACAAGATACTTAAGTTTTACACGGAAAAGGATTGAATAAATTCATGAAAGGGAATCTACCACATCTGGGTCAAAACAGTCCTTCCTCTGATGGAGTGTCTAACTCAAGCCTCAGTGGATGCCTGAGAAAGACCTGGGGAAGTATTGCTCTACGCTTGCCTTGCACACATGCAACTCTGTAGGTATGTGCCCTTGACTACCCAATGGAGCCTGGTTGCTGAGGCTGATGGACCAACCTTGTGTTTCTCGTTAGATATGCTTGTTCCCATTCACAGTGTCTGTCGTTCAGGTTCTCTGTTACAGTGCTTCATCTGCCTTGGGTCTAAGGAAAGGGATCAACCTGAGAAGTGGATTAGGTATATCAAATTTATCTCTTAAAGCATCCCCTTCCATATCAGTTGGTACTGGTGCCCACAGCTTGGACTGGACCATAGTCTGTGTATGCCCATGGCCTTTGGAGCCTCAGGAGATCTGAACAATATGTGCTGTACTCTTGTTTGTGATGGTTTCTGGTTTACCAATATGCTATTGGATGGTTTAGGTGCTAATGAACATTTCTACAGCATTGTTAGTGCTTTGCAGTTGCCCATGTGGAGCACCATTCCTTTTGCTTTGCCGTGGGCAGTTTGGTCATTGCCTGCAGTCGTTCTACTTGACCAGTTCACGTGGTTTAAGTTGCAAACTCTGTAATGTAACTTGTCTGCAGACATGGACGTGGGAAAAGCAGCACAGGCACCTTTTACTTACGTGGCAGACGACTTGCTCGTGTAAAGCTCAATGGGATTGTTTCTCATTTTTGGAGGGTGCCAAGCATAGTAACGTCATGTGCTACTGCCCACGCAAGTCATCCATTTAATGCTGTCACACCAGTCTGTGGCAGAAGCAGACAGCGTGGGGAACATGATTTGAAAAGAACGGTTGTTAAAAAAGCATCTATGGCTTCTCACTTTATTAATGTTCTCCTTTCTCTGAAGATTGCATCAGTGGGGTGGGGAGCACACAACTGGAGAGGTTCCTGTGCCGTCTCCGAGCAGCACACAGATAGATGGCTGCTGGAGGCTACTGCTGACACCTGTGACAGTAAGGAGAGAAGGGAGCACGTTCCTGTAGCTCACTCCTGCCTGTGCTCTTTCATGAGGCTCTGTGTAACCACAGCAGCCCGTTTTGCTCCATATTGATGATAAGAACATAGCCGATAGGAAGCGCAATAGATTGCAGGACTTGCTCCTTCATTCATAAATTTTATAGTAGTACTGTTTCTTGCACTGCAGTGAGTTTTAAGGACTTTGAACAAGTTTGGGGTCCCTTTTGGCTGTAAAGCAGCTTAATGAGAGGCAGCCTTTTTGCAGAAGAGCATAGCAGCTCAGTAGCGAAAGGCGGGGACAAGGAAGAAATATTATCCCTACCCCATGCTGCTATGCAGGATGGCACTGTGGTTCATCTGGGGCCGGGTGGGAGCTGGGTACACAGACTGCCTTGTGGAGGAATTGCTCAGCATCTTCCCCAGCCGGATAAGAAGGCTTTCAAATAAGAAAATGGATTAAAACAATCATGAAATCCAGCAGGTGTGAACATCTGCTGGGAACTGCTGCTTGGCTTTTTGGTCCAGTGGGAAAACGGAGGTAAGAGGCGAGAGTAGGACCAGGGTCATGGAAGTAGTATCCTGAAGGATTGATTTTACACACAACCATGGGGGTGGGCCACAGTTTTGGGCCTTGCAGCAGAAAGGGTTGGACTCTCCTGATGTCATCTGGAGACGCCGTCCTTCCCTGTCCATTCCCGAGATGGAAGATAATGCTGCTTTTATTGGCGCCAGCCAAGAGTGTAACAGGTCAGGACTAGTTATAAAAGGATATGTTCACCCATACAAAAATTTAATGTACTAGTGAAAAAAATCTTGTAACAGAAACTTAGCTGGACAGCTTAACAAGCAAAATCTTACTAGGCATTGCAGCAATGGTATGGGTTTTCCCTCCTGCCCCCGTTCACCTGCTGGGTCACTTGTAATCTCTACAGGCAAAGGACAATGTCTAGCTTGGTTTTGATCTTTCTGCAATATAGAAGTTGTTTCTCAGTGCTCATTATCAGTATTGTTTGCTTGGATTATACTGTCTTTTCAGGTTGAATACACAGTGTATTAAAAAGCACATAGTAATAAAAAGTAATAAATAGTGGAACTATAAACATATTTTTGCTTGCTCCTCAGCTGCTATAAATTATACTGTATGCACTGAAACCTCCTGATAAAGTACTGCCTCATTACATGGCATAGTAAAAGATATGTTTAAAGAGATTTAGGAAGAGACATTAATAAAGTTAAGACCAAGTGACAAGCTATTTGATAAAGTGGTTTGAAATAAAAAGCTTTCAACAGAGGTATTCAGCAGGATGGGTTTATGATCTCTGTGCTACAAAACGCAGCAAGAACACGATGACCCCTCGCAGGCTTCCTCCCCAAAGGCCCCTGAGGCTGCCTACAGAGTGGGTCTCCAAACTGGGCTGCTCGGCTGTCGGGAGGCGGCTGCCACTCAGCCCGTTTGGGGCCGAACCATGGATGAGAGCTGTGTCTGCCAGCTTGGGCTGCTGTGGCATGGTGCTGGGGAGCACCAGGAAAGGACATTACAGTAAAAGATGGCTTTTGTTTATAAAGGTGGCTCTTGAATTAGGCAGCAGGGAGCTTCACTCTCTTCCTATGCTGATCATGCGCCTTTTGAGGACGAGAGCATGGTCAGAAGCAAGGCAGGTTTAAAACCAGACCGCATCTGAGAACAACGCTCAAGGATGACATTTGGTATTGGCAGGAGGCATCACCACTTAATGTCATTAGATGATACACAGTGATCGTGTTGTTTCACATTGCACACCTTGGCATTGGTTAGGGGGTACGAATTGGGCAGTGAGTCCTTCCCTGAGCTTCTTGCCTCTTTTTCCTTGGCATGGTATGCTAATGAAAACCCTAGCCCGGCTCTTTCATCTTGTTCCACGTTTTCCTTTGTTGATGTGGAAAAGGAGTGAGGGAGGGGGCCCAGGCTGGAGAAATGAGAGATAAAGTAAGTTTGTTTATGGCTGAGTCAGAGGACAGTCAGATGGAGAGTTTTCCTTGGAACTTAATAGCTGCATTAATCACGGGGACTGCAGCTACTCCCACTGACAGCCAGAAAAGGGCCTCGGTGTCTCACAACTTTGCTGATACCGAATGAGTTCTCTGCAAAGGTGCTCTCCTAGCAGGTACAATTAGAGCGCTTTAATAGGCACGCAGGATGCGGAAAGATTTTTAATTACCTTGCATTAAACACAGCCTAACCTCAGCAGGAACAATCTCTTTATGTAATTTCAGATTAAGTGAAATAATTTTGCATGGTAGTGACGTAACTGGAGCATCCCTGGGCAACTGGCTAAGAGTGGCTGTTTCTGCAAAGGAAATAAGGTCTGATAATGCTAATACCTTATCGCATTGCATAAACTAACATGGGGCTTAGTAAGAAGCAATCAGTTTGTTATGGCCTGGGTGAAACCATGGGTAAAACTTAAAGAAGCCTTTGACTGTCTATGCTCAAACACATGTGTGTCAGAGTCATGTACATAAGGGGACATTTCTCTCTCTGGTGTCCTTTAAAGAAGGGAGAGGTAAGATTTCCTCAGTGAACAGTTTATCCCAGCAGAAGGAAGTTCCGCACTTTACCCACAGGGCTTTGGCAGATGCCTTTCACTGAAGCTTTTTGGGCTCCCAGCTTTCAACTGAATCCATATCCCTTGGTGCTAAGCAGAGGTTTTCTAAAGTAGCTGCCTGAGTAACTATAAATCCCAGTGAAAACAAATGGGACTCACTAAGGCATCTTTGAAAAGTCTTCTCTTAAATTGATAACAAGGTGGAGAAACTAAAGTGATAGGTTATTCATTTACCTTAATGAGAATAGTACAAGACTGGCGGAAAGTGGGGTAAAAGATCACAAAACCTCAATTTATTTATTTCAATCCTTCTCTCCTCAGAGATACCACCCGCATTAGACCCCCCCAGCTGCTGCATCGTCCCAGTTTCTGACTCTTTGAGTATGCTCAGGCTCTGCTGGGGGCAGGGGCATGTTCAGTGCCTCTAAAACCAGAGCTGCTTTACCTTGCTCCCTGCTGGGTCTCCTGCCAATGCCCGCACAGACGGCAGGTTGCAGCAGCAAGTGCCAGCAGCTCCCCCGTCTGACCTTCCCTCTCCTCTTTGGCCGGAGCTTACCCTCTCCTCCCTGGCACTGCTGATGGTTCCCACCATCTTTCTGGCTTTCCTCTTTGCCTGCCTTGTGTTTGCTGGAGCAAACATAACATCTACAATATGCACACCGCGCAGGGTTCAGAGTTTCTATTTATCTAATTGCCTAGTGCATGTGCTTTTTTATATCCCTGCTATAAAAGTTACATCTCCTCAGTCTCCACAAGTCCCACAGATGACTGCACGCAATCCCACCTGCTCCCAGCACTGCACTGGCTACCAGTGCAGGCATTGCTTCTACCCAGCCCCATTGCTGCAAGGATCTGTTTTATACCACCGCAGGCATTTTTTTTCTTCTTTTGTTCTTTTTTCTCCCCCCTCCCCCCTTTCTCCACTTCTTGTTTTTGGCAATGTGATTGCCAAGCTGGGCAGTCCTCTTCAGTCTAGAAGACAGATGAATGGCGGGGAGGAGCTGGAGGGTGTGGAAATAGAGAGCAGCGAGCCCTTTTGGCTCTCTGGTGCAATGCCATGCTGGGGCAGACCCATAGCTGCCGACGGAAGTGGGCATTTCCTTGAGTTTGGCAACGGGAAAGCTGGCTGGATCCACACTGCAGAACACTCCCGCTCTACTGGTGGTTGGCCCTGTGGGTTATTTTCAGCCTTTATTGTGGTCCCTATATAATCGCAGCTTGCTAGTCCCATAAAAAATAGTACCTCGTGCTCTCTGCAGGGCTAACTGCTAATTACTTGCAGCCATCAGTGGCTGAACAAACCCAGGCAGCCATCCAGATGGCGTGTTCCTACCTGTGACCAAGTGTGAATGATTTATGTTTTATTGATAGCAAGGGGACAAGAGGGTGGAAGCCGCCCACCTTCCACACCCATTGCTCTGTGCTAGGACAGCCTCGTGGGAGCTGGGACCTGCGTCAGGGATGCAAGAGGCAAACTCTCCCCTCCTAGCCCAGGACAAGGGCATGTCCTTCAGAAAACTCAGATCCAGTGCAGCTTTGGAAAGAGTAAATGGGAAATAGCTTGTCCTGGGGGCGTTTGGCTTGCATGTTGATGTGGCTGCTTGTGAAGGTGGCTGTACTGTCAGACCAAAAACTGCTGGCTGGTCAGCTTGAAAGTCCTTCACACCTAAATGTGTGAAGGAAATACCTGTGGACAGGCTCTGCTTCAAGGTAAAGGCTTGAAATACACGGAAACTTGTATGTGCCAGCTGCTTTTCGTTTATTCTTTGCAAGTTTACCCTGTGTGTCCTCAAACGTCACCTACCAGAGGCTCTGGAAGATTCCCACCAAAAGATGGATTTCTAGGCCATTGACTGTTTCAGATCACTTCTCATTCATATAGAGGAGAAAAGGAAAATAATTCCTCTCTCCTCTTGAAACACAAACAATTCTTAGCACTCTTACAATCAGATTCATCAGGGAATTATCCAAACTTTTTTTTTTTTCTGTGAGGAACATTTCTCTCTGAAGACCACTGCTGAGGGGAGAGTGCTGGGGCTAGATGAACAGCAAGTCTGGGCCAAATCTGGAGCCACTATGCTCCTTTCCACATTGAATTTGCTCACCTCAGCTCTCTACTTTTCACACTCATGTACCTTCCTAGCCTTGCTGTTTCACATGGAGTTAATGTTAAATAGTGTTGCTCCAGGAATCACATAAATAAGGGAGGTGGTCTGAGGCCAGTGTAGCCAGGAAATGTACACCTAAAGCAGATAAAACCACACAATATTTGCAAACAACAATCTCTGATATCCAGTGGGTAGTTGCAATGCAGCAAATCCTTCCCTCGTGCACAGCCACTGATAAAAACAGATTTAGATGCAAGATGTGTTTGGCTCAGTGGCTGGAGTTGAACGTTTATCTAATCTGCTCTTGTGCTTTTACCATCCAGGATCACAGGTTGCAGACAGACACCATCCTCCTTGGACCTCCCAAGCAAGCTGCGGGAGCCTGAGGAGTTGGGCATGGGCCTGAGCTCTCCCAGGTGATGTGGGAGGATGCAGAGGGCCAGATCCTTACCCCCTTCTCATGCCTTTTAATTAGCTAGAACTCAAGGACTGCGGTAATTTTAATTTCATACATTGGGGGGTAGGCGCCTGCCTGTATTTCCCAGTTCTGTAGAACATGTGTGAAGATGGCAGAAACAACACAAGGGACCACAAATGGATCATACTGTAAAAAAAAGGTAAGTTGTCTTGAGCAGACTGCAGCTTAGAAACACAGCAACCTTATAATCCAAAAAGAGATTTCTGTGCTGAATTCTCCTATGTGAGCAATAAACCTATTTCACCATAAATCAAATATTTTTCCAGGCCACATGTTTGTACAAACTGATATTATGTGCCAGTCACTGAAATTAGTCTCCAGTCCTTTTGCATCTTGTGAGCCCTTGGTGCAACTGTGCAGAAGTGGAAGCATGAAAAATTATGCCTGCAATGTGGATCTACATTTACATTTGTTAGTCTAAGTCGAGATCTAGATATGGGAATACCTAGCTGGTGCCAGCCTGTACCTAATCTGGTAAGTCTTCCAAGGTACCATAAGCATGGAGTGCTACTTCACAGGCTATGAAAGATAAAATTCATTTCCTTTTCTTGTATTAATCAGAGGAGACCAGGTCAAACAGTTCATTCTCTATACCACCCTTGACCCACAAGAAGCTGACTGTGCACCAACAATGAGCTATTTCCAGCTCATTTCAGAGCTCAGGAGAGACATGAGTTTGCTTCCCACTGATGGGATGATGAACGCAATGGAAAATCCTGCTTGTCCTGGTCAGAGCTCTTTTATTGTGAAGGCAGAGGGACCACACTGCAGGAGGAACACCATGAGGATTTCTGGTTTGTGGCCGTGCCCCATCTTACCCCTCCTCTTTTCAGAAGGTAAGTTTGGCAAGAGCCAGTTTTCCGGTGTGCCAGGCCTCCCTCAGGATATGCCAGCTGGCCAGGATTTCGAGGGGAGGGGAAAAGCACAGCAGCTGTCTGTTGAGGCAGCACCACTTGGATGGAGCATGCCTGAAAAGTTCTTAACCACAGACCTGTTAATAGCTGCAGTGAGATAAAAGGCATATTTTATGAAAGTAGTACATTCCAGCGTTACACGTGCGAGTCGGGAGATGGACAGCATGCATATGAATGCATTGTCTGTTTGTTTGAATGCCTTATTTTACGTCTATAGGATCAAATGTTTGTTACTTATGCGATGCTAAATAACAGATCTTGGGGTCATGCTATCTGGCTGAGAGCCACACAGTGGGGGTGCAATATGCTTTGGTATTTTACTGTGGTTTTCTCTTTTGTTGAAAGACAATTTTTTATCTATACTGTTTTCCAAGGTGAGAAGCAAGATGCAGAGGTAGAACTGCAGTAGCTGAGATGATTTAAGGAAAAAAGGTTTGTCAGGAGACTAAAAATCTCTTGTCAAATCAAGTAACATGTCTGGAAAGATAGACAAACTTTCCACCTCAGTATCCCTTTATCATGTCTCTTTTTTTCCCAGCTAAGCTTTCCCAGCTGGTCCCATACAAGGTACCACTTCTCCCATGGCTGGGCAGGACTGATGTGCTCTCACGCTGCTTGCTGATCCAGGGATACGGGGTGGTTGAACTGTTGGCTTCATTGACCCATGATCCAAAATGATCCTTTGAAGCCGATTTTTCCTCTTGAAGCTCTTAACCACCCCTGTCACACAGCTGTCTGAAGTAAAATCGGGATTGCCTATCTTTCCAAAAGTTACACTTTAACTCAGCCACAAAATACAGGTTTGATTCAAGATTAGATTTACAAGGTGAGATTACATAGTCTGCCCTGTGCCAGGGACCAATTACATTATCAAAACAGTTCCTTCTGGCTTTAAAATGTTCATCTCTGTGAAAAGTAGCCAGCTGGTTTTTAGCTATGGCTGTATGCAGGATAGGGCATGACTTAGAAAATGGTCTCTGTTAGATCTCTTACAGCCGTCTCGTGCTGGCGTATCCAGCTGTTCATTGTGCTTGCTGTTTTTCTGCGAGGCAGCGGTTTGCTGACCTCCTGGCTGTGTCTGAGGGCTTTCACTGATGAGAGGAAGGCGTGGAAAAAAAGATCCTTCACCTGGTGCAAACTGGAATTCCTGCAGTTGCAGGGCTGGTGGTCCCCAGCTGAATGAGTCTCCCTGCTCCCCTGTGCTGGGGGCACAAACTGCGTGTGGGGGCTCACCCTGGGATCCTGGCTGTCTGTGAACCTGCTGTGTTTCAAGCAGCAATCGAGTCTGCTTTCAGCCCTGCGTTCACCCATGCCTGCATTGCTCCTGAATTTCTAAGAAGTTCCCTCCCAAGCCACTGTTTTTCACTGCCAAGGCTTACACTGTACCTCAGCTCCACTGAAGTTTAAGTCCTTAGTATAGGGTCAAACTGCCCTCTGCTAAATGCATATTACATTCATAGAAAAGCATAAGCATTGCATGCAGGCATACGTTGTGTTGCTCTTTTCTGCGAGCAGTGTTCAGCCCTCTTCTTGTGAGTATTAGAGAGACACATATGTCAATTGGTCACAGGAGGGAAGTTCTGTATTTCATACGTGGTAATTTTTTCTTGACTCCTTTAAAAAAGGACAAAATGTATTCTATTAATATAAATCATCTGTATTTAAAACTTGTAGGAAAAATCAAAATGGTATCTTCATAAATCCTTGCATTATCCTAAGTGCATCTATTGCTGAAGTTAGCCTCCCTTCCCGCCATGCTGACCCCCTCACACTCCCTCTCTCCACATTTTCCTGTCTCTCTGCACCAAGTTTGGAGCCTCTTGCCTTCGCAAGCGATGCCCTGCATGACCCCCTCTCTCTGTATCTGCTCACACATTCCTTCCTTATCTTGCTGCTCCAGATTCCCTCCTGACTTTAGACCATAAATGTTTACAGATCCCAACTTGGTGCCTTCTAACAAAACTGGCTTTCATCCTGACAGTGAGTCATATGACCTTCCTCTCCTTTTTCCAAAACCTTCTGTATATGCATGAACCCTTTAAAGAGAGGCATCTGAAATTTTTCTCCATCAGTCTCCATATTTGTATCTGTCTGCTTATATGATCAATGTTTACATTAGGTAGTTATTATGCTCTTCTGAATCTGTTTTAGCTGTATTTTGACTAGACTGCGGTGACCTTCGGGCAAAGACTCTGCTGTGCATGTTTATACCTCACTAAATATGCTGTTGATGCTCAATAAATAAGAACATTATTCATCTTCGAAATCACTTTGAAATTATTTTTACATGAGGAAGCAGCTTAAGAAAAATCTGTGGGGTGAGAATTTGGTCAATAAAGTCAATGGGAATTTTGCCACAGGGTGTTTTTGAGTACAGTCTTACAATTACTGTTGGCCTGTCATAGGTTTAGGTTATTAGTTTGCTTTGTCCTTATTTTTAATATAGATCAAATATTGTATATATATAGAGTTCCTTTGGTTTCTTAAGTGTTGCGGATCCAAATGACTTCTGGGTTTGTAAATTTGTAAATATTACTACATTTTGCCTGTTAAAATAATATGACCTTGCTGAAGCTTAATCTTTTTCCAAATGAGTCACATGGGGCAACACCTCCTCTTTTCAGGGCGATATTCAGCTTCACGGACAGCAGACTCCGAAATACACTGAATGCATGTTACCATAATGCTTATGCTTAAATATGTGGTGCTGTTGCAAACTTCAGCCCTGTGGAAACCCTATTGTTTACCAATGTGAGAGGCCCCTCCCCAAACGTTAATTAGAGGCAAGCTCATGTCATAAATCTGTTGGCATCCCAAGTGAAGCCCTGGGAACGGAGGTTATCTCCTCCTTTTTCTGCTGGTCCTTTGAACTTCCTGTGGTCAGGGAATCCTTCTGTTTTCAGCCAGAATAACAATTATGAAACTACCCCTGCTCTCCTGGCCGGAGTTCACGTGTAATTAACTTTAACAGGAGTCATAATTTTAAGAGTGATTTCTCAAAAGCGTTATAACTCAAGACAATTAAGGCTTGAGAGAGAGCGTGCGAGACAGGGAGGGGAGGAAAACAGAGGCACTCCTTGGGGCAGGGCACTTCATGAGTATTAAACAGATGTGACTCATTCCTGCCTTTAGTCCCAGCAGAAGTAATACCTTTTGAATAAGTTCTGCGTGCTAGATAAAAACTTGTTTGCTGGTGCAAAAATCATACTACGCGTGTTAGAACAAGCACCCTGATGGGCTATTCCCATTAAAAACAAGGGCACGCAGTAGTGGATTTTTCAGTCTGTTGGTGTAAATTAGACACAGGTTTTTTAGCTGCGGAAACTTGTCAAAGTCTGCAGAAAGAACGGATAAAGGGGAAGGAAATGCAGACCAAAGAATAAATTAATTAATTGAGTTGCCCTTCTGGAGCAGGAAGTTTTTGTTCTTATTATGCATGAAATAAGTAGTAGTGTATATAGAATACATCCATCAGCCAATTTGACAGGCAAAACCTGATCTTGAGAACGTGTGAAACTAGAAAGGAGATTATAGCAATGTAGAACATAAAAATGCTGGGGACCCCAAGGTCTGAATTTTGTGTATTTATTTAAAGGTAGTTCTGCATGCAGTACTAAAGCCTTTGTATATATGACAGGCATCCTCTTAAGCCAGGGCATTCCACAGACCTCTCAGAGGAGCGATGCCAAGGAGTACAGCATCTCTATGTGTGAAGGACCCAACCTTCTATGAATGTACAGAAAATCAGCTTTTATGACAGAGGGTTGCAGGGAAATCTCCTGCTGCTACTACAGGGGTGATCCTCATCTTTACTAGTGGCGTGAGGATTCTAGAGGAAAGATAGGGTTTTTTTACCACAAAATTGGCTCATGGCAAGGTTAGTTGGAGTAGTGGTTAAAACAGAGCCAGCCAGCCTACACAAAATCCTTACCCATGTTCCTGGGGATAGGCTGTTGCTTAAACAACGGTGGACTATTTCACTTAAGAGCTGTATCCACAGAAGGGATGTGAGATCCTTATGGAGGGTGAGGAAGTGGCAGTGGGAAGGACAGCTGACGTCATGCATCATCTGCCACACAGAGCCTGTCCACACTGCAGCCGAAGGTGCAACTGCAGCGTGGGTGGACTTCGCCGGGCTTCGTTTAGTGGCGCCAGCTCAGGTGGTAATGGCAGTATAATGACAGCAATGCGATATCAGCAGGTAGCTGCATGAGACCTTGGGCATGTATTCTGGTCATCAGCCATGCTAAGTCCCTGCTGCTGGAGTTTCATCGCTGCTGGCATCTGGTTGAAGATAAGCCCCAGGCTTCTTGCTATGCTGTGGTTGTGGGCAACCCCACAGCTGGGTAGTCAGCCCCAATGGTGGGTTGTAAGCTGCTTCTGGTACAGCGCAACCACGCATGGGTCCTGCTTGCAGCGCTCATCTGGCCGGGAAACATTCTTACTTAAAAATACTGAACAGTAACCATACAACTGCGGGTTTCTTCAATCAGCTCCTTGTGGTAATGTTTTGCCCCCTTCCTGAGAAATCTTTGATTTCAGCCATTCAGTACTGCATCTCATGCAGCTGTTGCCACAGCTTCCCTTGGAGCAACCTTCCAGCTGCCCTGCAGAAAACTGCTCATCTGCTCCAGATGAAGCAACACAGAAAAATTATTAATAGGACGAAAGACTACAAGTAAGCCTATACAATCTGTGGTCTGCTTGGGAAGTAAACCCCAATCGCCTTGGGAAGAAAAGTCTGTCCTACCAAGTGGTAGAGTGCTTTGTGTCCTTGGAGCTGGGACTTGGGAATTTTGTGCCCTCTGGGAGGGAGCAAGTTGATTTTCTCCATGTAGGAGCCTGGGGGCAAACCAGCATGTAAGTGGTATGGACAATCAGGGGCCCAGGAGTGAAACAGGGAGAGAACTGCAATGATAGCTTAGACGTGTCCTAAGGATGACGCTTGATAGTTTTACAACATATTGTTGTAAGCAATGAAAATGAATCTTGAACTATAAATCAGCTTGTTTTCCATTTATTCATAAGAATTTTGCATTGTTTTCTGCTTGGTACATTTCTAATGTTAGCATAGCCATTATGTTGTCTCATGTCATTAGGTTGGCTTGTTTGGCATCTCACAGAGATGCCAAAATACAGGGGAGGTTTTTGGAAAGTATCTCATCAGTAGGAAAATTTTGACCAGCTCTAGTGTTTTAATATGCTTGAATGTGGATATCACTAACACATCTGTATTCCTTATTCTTCCATGCTGACAGTTCCACCTTCTCTTAAAAGCTATCACACAGCAACAAGAATTAATTAATAATAAAAAAAATTCCCCTAGGGAAAGTATTGTCTTCATCCACCCAGAAGTATCAGGATCTCCACCGAGTCTACCAGAACTTGTGTGTATGCTACTGAATAATGAAGGAGGTGATTTATGCCCTTTGGAATAAGGACATTCCAGGGCAGATGTGGTGTGTTCATGCTGCTATCAAACCTTTCTAAGGGATGGTGGTGAATGTGAAAACTTTGTTATCTGAATGAGAAAAAGGTGATTGGGAAGAGCCAACACGGACCTACCAAGGTTAGATCATAAGATCATGTAAGCTTTGCGGGACCTCTAGACGTCTCTTGTCCCACCCCTGCCTGAAGCAAGTCCAGGTAAAACAGGTTGCTTAGGGCCTTGCCCAGCTGAGTTTTGAGTATCTCCAGGGTGGAGACTCCACAGCCCCTCTGGGCACCTGCTCCAGTGTTTACCCTCATGGTAAACTTATTTTCCCTAATATTGAATGGGAATTTCCCCTGCTTGACCAACCTGATTGCTTTGGGTGGTAAGGGAAGAGCAGTGGTTGTTATCTACCTTGACATGAACTTAACTTTAGACATGATCTCCTACAGCATCTTCGTATCTAAGCTGGAACATTCTAGTCTGGACAGATGAATAAAAAACTGGCTTGTTTGTTGAGCTTAAAGTGTTTGTGTTCTACCTGGAGGCCTTTACAAGCAGAGTTCTTCAGGGATGTATTCTGGCAATTTAATGTCTTTGTCAGTGACATGAAAATGGAGACAGTACACACCCTCATGAAGTTTGCAGATGACACTAAACTGGGGAGAGCAATTGACACACTCCAGGGCAGGGTTGCCATTGAGAGGGACCTGGACAGCTGGAGGAATGGGCCGACAGGAACCTTATGAAATTTGACAGGGACAAATGCAAAGTCCTGCAACTGGGGTGAAGTAGCTTCTTGCAACAGTACAGGCAGCATGCTGATGAGCTCTGCAGGAAAGGATGTAGGGGTGCTGCTGAGCAGTAGGCTGAACAGGAGCCAGCAGTGTGCTCTGGCAGCAAGGAAGGCCAAGGGCTTGGCACAGCCTCGGCTGTATCAACAGTAGCACAGCCATCAGATGGACAGGAGTGATTATCCCCCTCTATGCAGGACTCATTAGATCCATCTAGAGTTCTGCATCCAGATTTCAGCACCTGTTGATAAGCCACCAAGATGCTTGAGGTTTGGTCACCAGCCCTGTGAGGAGAGATTGAGGGACCAGGCCTTGTCCAGCCCAGGGATGAGACATCTTCATGGGAACCTAAAAGTCAGTATCTATGAGCCACCAAAGCTCTTCACAGTGGTGCATGGTAAGAGGACAACAGACAGTGGGCATAAATTGAAACAAGAGAAGGTCCAACTGGGTATGAAGAAGAACTTTCCCCATGAGGACAGCAAGTGGTGGAACGGGCTGCTCAGTGAGGTTGTGCAGGCACCATCCTTGGAGGTTTTCAAGACCTTGCTGGACAAAGCCCTGAGCAACTTTGTTATCATAGCTAAAGGGCTTTGAGCATGAGGTTGAACTACAGACCTCCTGATGTGCCTTCCAACCTGAAGCATTCTGTGATTTCTTGTTAAGACTGGGAAGGGAGGCTTTATTACTTAAGTTGTTCAGCACCTAGAAGCCCTGGTTCTGTCCTAGTAATAGCAGGAACTTCCCAGTGCTAGTCAGTGCTCACATGCAGAAGTCTGGAAAAACTTAATGGCCTGATGAGATGAAGCAGGCAAAACTTTATAGCAAAATACGTCTGACGTACATGAGAGTCCCTTTGTCCTCCTGCCCAGTACCGCTGCCTAGGAGCTCCCCTTGGGTGCAGTGTCTCATGCCACTTCCCGTACGCCCTTTGCCCAGCTCAGGGGCAGGTGGAGCGAGCCCCGAATGCTCTTGCCTCTCCCAGAAGAGCTGGCTTGTGGTTCCTCTTGTTCTTATCTGTGTCAACAGAATGCATTAGCTACAAAAGCACAAGAAAGCACAGTACTGTAAACAGCAGCCTAGTTCATAATTATTATTTTATTGCTTTCTTGCAGACAAAATTGGCATTTTTTCAAGGATGTGGCTAGAGTTTGTCCTGGAGGCAAGGCTATACCTGTCATGCAACTGGCAGGACTGGACTTATTCTTAATTTAAACTCATACTACATTTAACAGAGTAGCACGGACAAGTGAAATTTCTGCTTACGTTGAAGGAAATCACATATACAGTGTGCCACATAGTGTTCTACATAGAGTGGTCTTCCAGTTTTAAGGACTACTTGCACACATTTAGTTCACTGAGACATGTGCACAAGGAGACATTGTTACAGTAAGTCGATCTTATTTCTTACAATGCCATTTGGAGGTGATTTCCCAGGAATCCATACAGAAAATAAAACTAAGTAGAACTGTCAATCCCTCAGTGCCGGCGTAAGAGCTCAGAGCTGTGCCAACAAGGTTAACTTGAAGCAATCCTTTTTCTTCCCTGTTTCCCATCAAAGTTGTTTTTTAAAACTGAAGTTAACCTTACTGGTTCTTATGCTGCTGATCATGCAAAAGATGAGTGTTTTTATGGAAACAGCTGGCTGTGTCCTAAAGGGATCTAAATGATCCTAACAGAAAAGTGGATCTGAACAGAAAAAGAAGAAATAAAGTGATAATTTTATTTCCTACATCTCTGACTCAGACCTGCTTACACAGAAAAGATATTGTAGGTACCCACAGACACATCCAAATCACACGGAGAGCTGAGAAGAAAACATTAATGCAAAGTAGCTTCTTTAGCATCTCATATCATATTAGGGCTCTAATCTTCTGGTCTCTTTATCAGACTTTTATAATTACATGGAGCAGAGAATGAGAAGGCGGAAAACTAAATGCAATTGATTCTGCTATTTTAACTACAAGGTTTGTGTAGGTGTTTGGAGGAAGGAAGCAAAGCACCAGCTCTTGAACGCTGAGCACTATAGCAATAATTGAGGACTAAGGAGGAGGAGAATATTCCATTGCAAGTCTGAGTGAAACTTAGGCAGCACTGGAATTTGGTCTAGACAGGAGAACGCTTCCATATTTACATTGTCATATCTTGAAAGCTGCAGTAATCACAAGATGTTTCACGATCCCCAGTGGTTGCCTTGTAGTATTCTGGTCCCACTGATAACAACTACTCAAGATTTAACTGAGTTATAGTGATGGTTGTGCTTTTGTAATGGAGGCGAATACAGTTGTAATAAAAGAGCTCCCATTTCTGTTCAACATGACTCAGCTGGAGAGAAGAGAAAGGCTAACTTCAACTTCTCACTTCTGAATTTGTCTTTAGAGAGTTATGAGATATATGTGTGAAGGAGGAGGCTGCCTCTTTTTTTTTTTTTTCCTCACTTGTACTGCAAACTTTATACTAAAAAAAATCCCTGTTAAATGATCAGAATAAAAAAGACTCTTAGGAAACTTCCGCAAGCCAAGTTTTATACATTTGAAAAGGCTTTTTCAGCACAAAGCAATTCTTAATGCTGCCTTTACCAAGTAGCCCAAGGTCCCTTTGGTGTGGGGAGCTCTTGCTGGCTGGATGTACAAGCAAGCACAGCTGGAGCACACAACACTGCGATAACATCTGGAGTTTGTAGAGAGGGTATCTTGGTAAGGAGGTTTCCAATTCTACCAGAAGATAAATTACCTTCCATAGCCTTGGGGTTTTGGAGAACAAAATATTCCTGTATGGATGACACCTCCACTCCTCAGCTGTGAGAAGCAGAGCTTCTGGCACAGTAAAGAACTGAATCTTTATCATCCCTGGTTGCTATCAAAATAGTTGTGGTATGACCCACAAATTGAACATGAAACGACAGGTCTGCTTGCAAAAAAACTAATGCAAAGTGAGTTAATTGGCATTCTTTTGTATATATTAGATCCAATTCTCCATTGTCCTCCACCACCTGCAGCCATTATATACCATAAAAGTTCAGCATAGAGGAGAAGTGCAGGAAAAATCCGGTTTAAAAGTCTTACTTTTGTCCATTAAGTTGATAAAGATATTTGGGACCTTTATAACTGCTCTGATCTGATATTCCCTCTTACAAGTTACAAGGTGCTTTTAATTATGGTGGTAACATTTTAATAAGGCTATCAGTGCTCCAGGGCCAATGCCATAACCCAGTTACTTGACATGTTCAGATGACAAGCATCTGTTACAATGTGCAACCTTGCTAATGGGAGATTCATGCTAACAAGGGAGAACCCTGGGTGTCTACAGGGCTACTGTAGCAGCTCCCATTTGACCCTTCACTCCTATTTCCAAGAACGCAGGCACAAGCAGAAGAAAGGGATGGGTGTCAATAAAGTCATTGTGCTCCTTATTCCCTTGGGCTTGCAGATACCTGGGTGTAAATTAGAGCAGCCCCAGTGTGAAGCAAGTGTAAAGATCCCTCGAGAGCTTCCACTGTCCCACTTCTCATCTAGTACTGCACGTGGCTGAGCTGCACTGTGGTATCTAACACCAATTATCAAACTGTCTGAATAATGAGGTGGAAATGCACCTTGCCAAAAGTTAATGTTTTATTAAAATAATTCATCCTCACAAATGAATGCATTTTGCATTCATGTCATGTGGCTGAAGAGATTTTTTGTCCCACTATTAAATAACATCCAGTCAGAAATAGCCTTGTATTCCTCTCAGCACTATTACGTATCTTTCTATATGTTAACTTCTCAAGCTCCAGCAAATGTCACCGGGTGTTGATGAAACAGAATCATGAAGTAAGCTTTTAAAGGAACAGAAATAATGTAACATTAAATAATTGACCTTGTACTGTCACTGTTGGGGTGCTCTGCTTGCAGCAAGATGAAATCAAGAGCTTTGTAGAAATACTGTGTGCAAGCTCTGTCGGTCATGGTGGGACCATGGTGGGAAAAGGATGTCATTTCTCTCCTCCACCTGAAGCAAAACAGCAAGGCATCCTGAAACTTTTTGTCTGAGTAGTCAGTCAGGTTTGACAAGGCTGACACATCCTTCACCACACCCTCTACTTTTGCATGGTATAGAAGGAATTGTGCAGTCCTAAGATGCATTCCCTCCCACTGAATTCAAAGACATTTTTTTTAACCCTGCCAGAAACTGGTAGCGTAATATGCCAGGGACTGTCTAAAAGGAGCACAGCAAGTGTTCAGGGACCTGGGAATGACAGCTCTTGGCTGGCATTCCCAGGCTTGACCAGTCACAGGCTTGCACTGAGCACTTTGTGTCTGTCATTCCCCGCTCTCCCCAACCCCTCCAAATGCTCGCTGGGGCATATCTACATTTTAAAATGGATTGTCCTGCAGGGCACTGTAAATCTGCCCATAATTAGGGACTAGTTGCGTGCATTTAAGCTATATATTCCCCATGACAGGGGTATCTTTGAGTAAATTGCCTGAACCCTCTTGGTTTGTTATTGATGACATTTCAGACCATCTCTGCAGTCGCTACAGAACTGTTGCTACTGGCCCCAGCCGGTGAGCCTCTCTTCCCATGCAGGGAAGAGCTCAGACTGTGGACTCCAGAGTGTTAACTGTGAATATTCTAGAGAGAGTTCAGACTGAGTGAAGTGAGGAAATGGAAACTCCCAGGACTGACCTTCATGTCGTAATAAACACGGACTTTGTGAATGCTGCCACTCAGCCTAAGCTATCGCTTCCCAGGCAGCCCTTGCACAGGAGTGGTGGTGCATAGCGATCTCCTTACAAAGACACGTAGCCAGATTAGTGGTTTGCACGTGCAAACTTGTCCTTACTGCCCAAAACTGTAGGAGCTGGGAACACAGGAGTCACACACTGTTTTACCTGGATGATTTGATCTCTGTTTGGAATGCCAGACCTGATTTTTCGCAAGCTACAATAATGGAAATCAGTTACCAAGTCATATTCAGATTCGTACTTTGAATGTCAGATGTCACTGGTTATCAGTGTGTTTCAGCTATTTTAAATTTATTTGGTTCTTCTCCATGCAGGGAGGACATTAAAGAGAGGATGTCATTAAATAAGCTCAGAAGATGGCATGTGAAATAGGAGGGGCTGGCAGCTACTGTTAAAAGTTGTTAATTAACAAGCCATTGAGGTGAATTTCAGTGTGGCCTTGGGAATTCAGTTCTTAAGATAAAATACAGATGTCTCCCTGGTATAGACAGGGACAAGTACAGCTTGTTACATTCACTTCAGGTAGTGTCCTGAAAAATTAAAGACCCACTATCCAGCAGCCTATGTCTAAAATAGAGCTTTTGGGTACACCATTTGGAGTCGGGAAGGAGCCTTTTATGAAACCCTAAAGAGATAGATTATGCCTACCCCTAGTATTATGTATAAAGGAGCTTCCCTCTGTTTATTAAAGCAGTGTCCAGGCACAACTGTATCCCCTTTGCCTCCTTGGAATTGCTTTCTCCTAGTATCTTCATGGCATCTCCAATTCCAAAGGAGGTGAGTTAGGATATAGGACTGCAGTCTTCTTTAGACTGACTGACAGAACACCACATTCTGATAAGGGACATGAGCAAAAAACTCTGAATTACTGCATGTTATTCTCTCCTGAATGGAGTTTTCCTTAGGAGGAAAATGAGACTCTGCAGCTTGCAGTTTACTGGACATTTGTTCTCAAGAACTCTTTGAAGTCAAAGAGAGTCAAGGAACTTAGGATGTGGCCTTAGGTACATCAGGACCGGGCACTTCCAGAAGCAGTGGAGCAAGGTTTAAGCAAGATCTTCCAGTTATGACACTGATATTTTCCTGTAGTCGGTAGAATTCACCCATGTGACTTTATCCTGCTTCAAGACAACCGAGTCCACCTAGGGTAGCACCCAAGTAAAATTGACTGTTTCAGCAAGTAAAAATATTTGTATTTAGTTACTTCATTTGCCCATGTCTGAAAACAGTTCAGATAGGAGCACTGAGCTCTTTTCAGTATCAGTTCAGTCTTATCCTCTTCTCTTCATTTCAGCGGGGCTAATTGTGCAAGCAGAACCAGCAGAATCCACTTGCTATTTAAGTACATTTTTCTACATGTCCAGGTAACAGTGACTCATCCAGGCCTCTGGGTGTATCACACTCATGCTGTCTCCATCACAGATAATAGAGTGTCTCACTGAGCTGGCACACCAGTCCAAGCTGAAAGGTGGGGCTGATTGGAGGTGGTGCTTAAACTCAGCAAGAACCCAAAATCGGCGTAATGCTTTTGGATTTCTAAATACGCATACATATAAACGGACAGCTCTCAAAGGGACTTGCTGAAAAAAATGCTTTGTGTTCATATGTCTAAATACAAATGCCTTGCTTGAGGCATCACCACTCAAAAAATCTGACTTTTAGATATGCTGGTGGCACTAGCACAGTGATCTATATTTATGCTTGAAAAAGTTTGGACTGGAGTATCAAGGCATAAAGTTCAAGTTTCCCTCATTCTGCATCTCCCCCCTAGTCTACTTCTGTTTTCTACCTTTTCACTTCCTTCTCTATAGCATTAAGCCTATGTATTTGTTTTTCTTACTCATCCTGACTGCTTTTGTATTCTGCTCCCTAATGACTTTGGAACGTAATGTCAAATCATCAAATCGTGCAGATGTAATCTATATTCAAAAAAGTACCCCAAATCCACATATATATCTCTATATACACATACATATATGTATGTATGTATACATATATATGCACTGATATATAATGACTCACGTTATATATAATACAGAATATATATTACAATACAGAATTCACTCTATGACTTCAGAGATAATAGCCAACTTGCATTCTGCCTCTTTGTAGTGCTCCATACAGCTCCGGGCGGTGCCGGCAGGATGCCTTTCGGGACCAAGCAGGTCCATGTTTGCTTGGAGGAGCTCTTATGCCTCCGCTACACTGTGCCCACCACCACTGCCAGCAGCAGGGCAGGTTCTCACATAACTTGTACCATGGTGCTCCTGCCGAGCCCCAGCAGTTTCAGTGCCATTGAGGAGAATTGCTCTCATTCAGTTTTCTCTTGAGTAGTTCAGGAAGTCTTGTCCTTCTGGTGTGTTTGTGTAGTTGTTATTTACTGTCCCGTGGCCTATCACTTGCATTTAAAGTACCAGGAACATGATCAGACAGAAATGGGTGCAAGAATTTATGGATGGTGTGGGCTGCTGGTGATCTCCCACAAGTTTAAAAAACTTACAGTACATGCATTGTTGCAGAGCATCAGATGACTGATATGGCTGGGTCCCATACTGCACTTTGGGATGAAAGCCATGGGATTATTTCAGAAAATCTTGGCAGGGTTATTCAGGAGTGACTGCTGCTTCTTAAAATCTGGCCATCTTCTCTTTGTCTTCTAACACCATGGGCAAGTGACCACACCAGCTGAGGCAGTGCCACTGACTGTAGCTAAGAAATTGTTCCCAGTCGACCCTTGAGACTGACCCAGTGGTCAATGGCTGATAACAAAGGCACCGCTGGGCATCCTACAGCAAAACCGCCTTTGCTGACACCCTGCATGCACACAAATGTATTAAAATGATTTTATGTCGAGCATCTGCCTTGTTTTTTAAGAGTGAAGCTTAACTTTCAGAGCACTAGAAGGCAGGAATCAAGAAAACCTAATGGGAAAAGTCAGTTTAAACAGCCGTTTCTGGATAATCCTGTCACACACAAGCGGAGTCAGCACACAACACAATTCAAACATTTAATGTGCTGCTGCACAAGTTTCAGGGCTGTTTCAGAAACCCACTGGGATTGGAGTATTGACAGCCTTGCCAAGTACGGGACCCGCTGTATTTCAGGTTTATGAAACAAACATTTATGCCGCTTTCCTAACAAGCACGCCGGCCCCGTGATGTGCCGCATCGAGGTGCAGGGGGAGAGGGCTGCCACCAGCGGACCGGACCCATCCTTGATGTAATGGTGCCCGTTTAACCAGCGCGGCCTTCTTCGGGTGCCCATTGCTTTCTGGAGCGACAGGAGGGTGTTTGGCGTCGTGGGCACCCCTGCCCCACGGCCGCCCTCCCTGCAGCGCTCCCAGCCCTCAGGCCAGCCGCCCCCTGCCCCCAGGGGCTCCGCGACAGCCCGGAGGAAAGCGCCAGCCGGTAGGTACCGTACGGGTCAAGAGGAGGTTTTTAACGGGCAACTTGTGAGGGCAGGCCACGCACCAAGGAAGGTGGAAACACCGGTGCGAGGTTGAGAGAGGCCTCGCGGTGCCCGGGTGGCCAGCGGGGAGCGACACCGCCGCCGCCGCGGGGCGGGAGCCGGGGCGGCGGAGAAACCTGAGGCGGCCGCCGAGGAGGCGCGGAGGGCGCAGGCCAGGCGGCGGCGGCTCCACGCCCAGGAGCGCCGCTTAAAACCGCCGCCGAAAGGTGTGGCTTCGCCTTTCCTCTACCGGCGGGGAGGGGACGGGACGGGACCTCCGCTCTTGCCGCCGCCGCCGCCAGCAGCCTCCGCCGCCCGCCCGCCACCGCACAGCGCTTCGCGGCGCGGCGCCGCTGCCCTCCCCTCCCCTCACCTGCGGGCCGCGCTGATCCCCGGCGCTCGGCCCTTCCCCGGCCCTCGGCGGGCCGCGAGGGAGAGNGGCGGGAGGGGGAGCGGGCCCCGCCGGCGCCGGCCCTGGCCCCGCTCCCTCGGGCCCGCCTTGGGAGAGCTGCTGTGGGCCTGCCCGCCGCTTCGCTTCCTAGGTGTGCGATCTTGCAAGCCTTTCTTTTCCCTCCCTGAGGAGACTAACTTCTAAAAGGCTTTTAAACACAAGCAAAGGACTTCTAATTTTTAAATTAAAAATGAAACAACCAAAACCAAACAGCTTTTGGTGGGGACTCTCTGTGAAGAGAGTAACGGGATAAAAAGCAGAACGGTAACCGCAGCGTCTCCCCTTTGTACTCAGGGGTGTGAATGCGTCTGTGCTGGCTGTACTGACCTGACAGTTCTCTCCTGATAGACTCCCGCTTTGCTCGGTGACGCAAAACGAGCTGCGCTGAGGTGAATTGCTTTATACCTCACACACCCAGGCTCAGCTCTCACTGTCCTCCCCAGCAGTTGCATAACTAGGGCTATGAAACGATTTTAACTCGTGGGAATTGTTCTCTTACTCGTTTTTGAGTTTGTTTCTAGCTTGTGGATGGCCCAGGAGTTAAAGGCCATGATGTTCTATGCAGCGATCCCTGACATTTGGTGGCTGGGGAGCAAAGATGCGTGACAAGCAACATCAGTCTGCTTTCCTCCCCTCTACCTTTTTAACTTTCTACTTGCCCTGTTGCTGCGAGCACAGTCAAGATCTTGTAGGCAGGGTGCTGGCTGTGAATCCTGCTTTGGAGAACACCTGCTTTCATGGATGCAGCTGTACCGGCAATCTGCGCAGATCAATTCTGGCAAAGACTTTTTGGAGCAAAGTGGTGCTCTGAATGTATGAAAAATAAGTTCAGTGGTCATGAAGACTTCTCCATTAATCCCCTTGGCTGGGAGTTCACAGGACTGAAAAGCAGGCAGAAGTTACCATCACTGAAGGAAACAGCACTGGTGTGTGATAAGGCACCTGTACAAAATGATGCTGGTGATTACTCTTTTTTACACATGGAATGGCTCTCTTAAACCTATTGGTCTAATTATTGATGCCACTAAGTTAGGAATTGATTCAGAAGTGCTGTCATGTAATTTGTGTTAGAATTTAAGCCCTAATTTTATGGATAGTACATCATGATCAGATTGCAGAAGGATGAGAATTAAATACCTATAGTAAATAAACAGCAGATGAGAACATGCAGGCTTTATTATATCAAGCAGATCTATAAATGGCTGTAGAGAATCAGGATTACCCTAGAGAGCACAGAGGTACATTAGACCTGTTGCTAGAGGACCACCGAATGAAAGACAAAACTTGCATTCTGTGTATTTTTTGTTTATTACTTTGTCCAGTTAGTAGTTTTAGTTCTTCATTTGACTTTTGGTTTGGTGTGTGCACAGGTAAGTTAGTTACAATAAATTGCATCTATAACATGTCTACATGCTATTACAGTAGTAGGAGAATACCTATTTATTGCTATATAATTAGAGCAGTTCAATACTTTACTATGGGAGAGTGCCCATGCTAGAACTCCAAAATACCCTTGCTGTGTTGCATTTGTAAAGATTTGTTTTGCTAGTGGTGCTCCACTGCAAATACCTTTACTGTTTGCAGGAGGCAGACATGAAAAATTAATGGCAGAACATGCTACTTCCTGGCTGTTCTCTTTTTCCAGACTTTACTCTGGTGCAACTATACTGGATTCACTAGAGTGACTTCCCTATTACTCTTGACTTCCACTGGAGGAGAAGTACCTTCCTTTAGCATTCTTTGGCTTTTATTACGTATTTTAAACCAGTCTATAGTTTTTTAGGCTCTTCTTTCTTTCACGGTGTAGCAAGAGTGGTAAGGACAGACCTGATCAAGAGGTTAACAACCTTATATCAACATTCTTTCATTTACTCTTTATAACATAATATTCACATCTCCTTTTTGGGAAGGCATATCTGGCAAGGAGGTTGCAATGAAAGTTCCTGTTCACTTCATTGTGAGGCTTCTGCATGGAACTAAAGACCCCTGTTAATGAGATCAAAATGCATATATATATGTATATATGTATCTATCTACATATATTTTTTATGTGAAAAGAACTGACCATACAAAATACTAAATATTTTTTTGCAAAAAAATATGCGTGTTTGCACCTTACTGAGTTGCATGGGTTTATTTTTAATCAGTGCTGATTTGAATTAAAATGTGTCTGAAAATACGATATGGGGGTTTTGTTGCCAGTTAATGAAGAAAGCAGTAGTGCCTGATTTTGCACATGCGCTGCGTGCAGAAAATCCACTAAATCCTGTGCATGTTGTGCTTGCGGGATCAGGGTCATCATCTGTGGAATTGGTTTTAATAATTGCGTTCAGCCTGGTATCTTCCGTGCCAAAGTTTAGTGGCAGTTACTGGACTTACAAAACTGAGGCTGCTTTTTCCAATGGGGAATATTCCTGTATCTTAATTTTAAATGCAGTAGGATTCAACTTAGGGTCTAGTCTTGTAAGTTTTGGGGCGTATTCTGCCAAACAAGTCTGTGCTGAGTATTACATTACTCACAGAGCAATATAAGACGCTCCCTACCCTTAGGGCTCAGCAAGGTGCTTTTACAACATTCCTGGTTTCCTCTGGCTTGGGAACTCAGGATGAGCTTGGCCCTGAGTACAGATACTCAGTTTGACAGTGAGTCATACGCTCCTAAACTGCCAATTCATCAGTCAAATATTTATCAATGTCTTTGCTACGGAGAGATAAAATCTAATACTCTGTGAGAGAAGGAAAAAAAGTGGCAAGTTGTGCAGTTTTAGTTGTCATTGCTGAGATTAGGGAAAAAACCAGTCTAGGATTCATGGTCACCATGCGATATGTTGCTCCGAAAAGAAATTAATTTATGCAATTTTACTTAAGGGTTAATGTAACTTCTGTTCTTTAAGTTAGAAAAAGAATTAGCAATTCATATCCCATGCCCTGACACTTTCAGGGACTCACAGACCACTTGAAGTTGTAGAAAACAAAGTTGCATTTTTGCCTTTCCCATCAGCATCACAGGGTTTCGCAGGGTCCCAGCCCAGCTGAGTTGTGGTGGGGCTGGCATGGTAACGTCCCCTTTGAAGTCCTCTGCCACAGCATTTTACGGGGGGTGGGGGGGGGAACTTCCCCATGACAAACGAAAAAATGGGCAGATGGAGAGCTCTGGAGGAATGTATCTAAATTGCTGCCGAATACCTGCTACGCTTGCAGAGTTTGCGCTGTGCTTGAGCTTGTCTTGGCAACAGCTGGTGACACTGCTATGCTGTGAGAAGAAAGCCAGATTGTACCTTTCCCAGCTCACATTTTCATAGGTATGTGTGTGAGATTTCAAGCTAGGTACCTTTGTAGGCCTGAAAGCCTCTGTCAGGCAAGGGATTTGCTGCACTTGGAGTGGCTGCTCTCTGGCAGAGGTGTATCTCCATGGTCCTGGCTGGACTCTGCATTTGGCACCTCCCTCTCCTCCAGCCGGAGGTGGGAGAGGCAGCGTGTCTACAGCCTGCTGCACTGGGCAGGTACGACCTTTAGAAACCGTGCAGTTGCTCCTGGTGTTTAATACCAGTGGGAAAAAATGGGAGGATTTTCTGTGAATAGGTGTGGCGGGATCCCTTGCGAGACCCTGCTTGCTCTGAAGGCACTTGGCCTCAGGGGTCTTAAGATTTCACTAGCGACTCTTAAATTTTTGCACGTTTCTAATGGTATTTAGAGCCCGATCGTGCAAGATGCAGACATCTTTTGCGGTTTCCTGTCATCGTGCGTTAGTCTATGTGCATACTCGGCAGATGGGACTAGTTTGTCGAGGCCTTGATGTGCCAAAACTGATCCTGGTAAGAGCAGAGATGTATGGGAAGAACCCAGTTATGAAACTCTTGATTTCTGATACTTGCATTCACCTTCTTTGAGGGGGGTAAAACCCCCCAGTGTTATGGTATTTTAATTTCTGGTTATATTCTTACAGATATTGTGATTTTCTGCTTTTTGCCAGCATATGCCTGTGCATTTTCAGGGGCACACACACCCAGCTGGCTGGTGGTGGCAGATGGGCGGTGGTTTAGTCCCATGGTGCGTGCAGGCTGTGTGCTGGGAATGGAGATTCCAGGTCAGGTTTTTCTTCTAATTTGCCTACCCTGGGCATACCAGGTAATCCCTTGATGAATCTATTGCTTGTTCAAACAAGTTTGTGTGGATGAAGGGGGGCGGAGAAAAAAAGAAAAAGAAATGCTATTGTTTTGCTCTCAGTGTTGAGTTACGGGAGTCGCTCAATACTTTGGATCTGCAAAAAGACCTTTTTTAAAGCTTCCTTTACTTTTTGAATGGAAAAAAAAAAAGTGCTTTGAATTTTTAAAAGGCTAAATGTTTTGCGGAGGAATCAGAAAACTGAACGAGGATTACTCTAATTTGGTCTAAATCAGATCTTTGGGCCAAGAGTGTCCCCTTTGTGCTTCCAAAGCTTTAAGGACCTGTGAAGCTGCTGGAAAGCTCCGCAGAGCTGCTGGATGTGCTTCTGCGTGTCTCCTTTGCCCTGCTTCTCTAGACGCTAATCGCCCCTCGGATAACACAGCAGCCTCTTGATGTGTACTAACAAAGGCAGAAACCAGAGCAGTTGCTACATTGCAGGCATTTATGCTGGGGGTGTGCAGGGCTTCAGTAGCAGGAGGCAAATGAGAAAGCAGAAGGGAGCTGTCTTTCTTCCTTGCCCCTCGGGTTCCACAGTAATGACAACTCAGTTGGGCCTGTAAGGGTGCAAGCCGAGTTTTTACAGAAGGTATAGCATTTATTCAAAACGTATCACTTAGGAAATCTTTCGACTGCTGGCAGCAGCAATCAGCCCTGCTGTGTTCGAGCGACATGGGCACAGCTGGGTTTGCCTGGTCTGTCTCAACTCTCACAACTCATTGCATGGCCTGGAGAGCGTTTCTCAGTCTGTTTATGAAAATCAGGGATAGTTATTTCTTGTTTCTGTAGAGCTAGGGATCGCTGGTACTGCTTAACAGTTAAGTGCAATCCTAGTTCAGAAATTGAGGATTCACCAGTAAGGTAGGTAAGGTAGCGGCTGAGTTTAGCTCAGGTGGGGTATATTGCAGCAAAGAGATGTTATCTGAGCTACCATCCTGCTCAAAGCCCAGTGGCAGCAGGGATTGGGCTGCCTCTCATTTCTCCGGGAGAGCAAGAGCGCCGTACAAGAAGGGAGAAATATGTTCTGCCTTGACATGCAACAAGCAGGGTGGCTGCTGTACAGAATGACGACAACATGAAGATGCTGTGCCTCTCCTAGGGTTCTTCTGGCAGAAGTGAGATACAGGGCTACATTTTAAAGTCTCAAATAAAAGTGATTCTTCTGTGTTTTGAAGTTTTCTCATAATTTTAAAACAAAGACGCTACCCACCTTTGTTTTCCTTTGTTCCTTTAATAGTTAATGACTATTAAAACTAAGTAATTTTAATAAAGAACTCAGTTTAATAGTATCTTTTGGAAATTCATGAGTTGCCTTCCAAATAAGTGTCATGGTCTAAAATTTTGAGTTGTAGGGACAAATAGGTAGTTAAGGTCTGAAGCAGTCCAGGCTGTTTCACTCAGCACTGTTCTTCAGGGTTTACAAAACCAAAGCAGTACAGCAAATAGCCAGATTCTTGCAAATGCATATATTTATTAGTAGGAGTCCTTCACTCTTGTGTTACAAGTCCTGCTAAAAGACCAAGCTCCAGTTCTTTCCCTTTCTGCTAGAATGGTTGAAAACGTATGCTGTATTTACAGGGGTGCAGTAAAGGAAGTGAAAAACCTGTCCATATTTTCACTGTGTGGTGTGCCTACGGTGTTTGGTGCAGCAGGATCCTATTCGAGCTGTAGATGCTTCCAGAATTAAAATCAAATCAAATTGTCATCATAGCAGCAATAGTTGTTACAATGACCAAACATTACTTTAAACTTATTTGGTTTCATGTAAACAAAATCAGATGAAGCAGGAGAGACATTGACAAAATACCATCTGTAGTACTTCACTTAATCAGTGTCCTATGAGGATTGTCAGGGTCTGACATCTTTCTGAGGGACTTAAAGGTATCTTTGTATATGATCTAGGTTATATGGTTGTACTTTGAAAATCCAGCTTTGTTCTTGCTTTCACTTTAGGATGCTCTGTAGCATGTTCCAGGGGTTAGGGCTTGCCTCAGTTTCTTTAGTCCAGTTTTATTTTTTCCTTATGCCATTGAGTTGGATATGGTTTTCCTTTGGCTGGCTGTTTCCTTCTGCCTCAAGGTTGGATGTCTGCTTACTCTGCATTGGGATTTCTGCTTTGACCTACTTATTCCCATTAAAGGCCTGTTGGCTTCAATAAGAGGAGTATTACACTGAGGGCTTTTGAAACTGCTTATGAAATACTCTCCTGTCACAGAAGTGAAAGTATTGAAGATGTGTCCATGTGAGATAGTGCTAGTACCATCTGATGTATCAACCAATATACGTTGAGGCATTGTCTTGCTAAGTATTTTTATTTTCTAAGTTCAGAGGTTGATTTATGCCCTTCTTAAGTATGTTTGTACAGCTAAATCCTCTTTGGATATGAAGTCTTTTGAGTCCTGTTGACTTGGTGAAGCTATGCCATCAAACATCAGCTCCTGTACTGGCATCCGCTGTCTCTGGCTATGCCCCGTAATCACGTGTAGCTCCGTTTGATTGGCTGATGATTTGAAAGCCATTAGCTTGCCCAGTGTCATCAGCTGCCTTTAACAGGCCACTGCCTTTTCACCTGTTATCCTAGTATTGACCTCGGTATTTTGACTAGCAAAACAGTTAGTTGTTTAACAACAAAACTGACATCCAAGGTGTGAAAAGCAGCACTGATGAAATAGTGTGCTCTTTTTTGGTTTCAGTTTGCATTGCTCCAGCTTCTGCCATTATTTTGGTTATGTCTTTATCTACTAGATTGGAGAGCCTTAAATGCTTGCTGCTTTCTTCTTGTGAAGGTCCCTGTGAACTGTAAACAAGTAACTTGTAGATCTTAATTTGAAGATCTAAATAGGGTGCGCTTAAGCCTCCCACTTCAAGGCATCTGCTTCTGCCTTTGAATCAGTTTTGTGCATCTATATTACACCATCTTCAGTTTTCCAACTCTTTTTATTTGGACAATAATTCTGGATGTGCTATTCTAACACAATTGGGATGAACACAAAATACTTGTAATTCTACTTTTTCTATCTTTAAATTGTTTTTGATTTATTTGAAAAATAGCTTTTCTTCACAATTCCTTCGTGTGTTTAGACCTCCTGTCAGAATGAAGCAATGCCTTTGAGGTCAGTGAAGTTACACTGAAGCCAGTGGAGATATGCTGAATTATTACAGTAGAAGTGTGGTCCCCCTCTGTAGTTCTTTTGGCTTTAATGGATATCCGACATTTATAGCTGTCAGGAGATGATTGAAAAAATGATTGAAGAAAAAATACTCTTCTGATGTTCTAAAAAGAGAAAATCGCTTGGAAGGTTCCTCTCCTTTATTATGTTTCATTCATGAAAATAATTGTGGGTATAATTAAATGTAAATTTTAGATGCAGTCAGATACTTCTAGATCCAAACACAACAGTGATGCCTAAGGAGAAGGAATGATTTAGAAAAGGAAGCTGACGGGAAGCCTGGCACAAGATCAGACCCATACGTTATTTTTCACAATTGTTTTCTTTAAGCTGTTTCCAAGATATACAGGGGTGCATAGCACAGTAGAGCACAGCGTTTGTGCAGCCAAAGGGTCACAGTGCAAGGCAGGAGTTGCATGTGTACAGCTTGTATTAAGTCACCCAGTGATTCTCCAGTCTTGTCTCTGTGTCTTTGGGGTCTACTCCCTGGTATTGGGGGAAGCTGGTGAAAAGTTGCTCAGACTTTTTCCACTTGTTCAAGAAAAGCTAATAGGAGAATGGCAGGCTGCTGAAGCACCAGCTGCATACACTGCAGAAGAGCTCTTAAAAATATACCGCTGAACACTTCTCACCACTGCAGTGATTTTCCCAAGGACAGCTCTGCCAAGTTTTTTTACATTGTCACAATTCCTTTTGTGAAGGATGGTCAGAGTCTGTTGAAGTCAGTGGAAAGATTTCCATTGAATCCATATGACTTGCTGGCTCTGAGCTGGACAGGTTTGCACCGACGGTCTTTTTGATGTTGGTGTTGTATGGAAGGTTTGGGCCTTCAGTGATTTGTAAGGGAAAAGGTGACCTATGGCGAGCACAGGAGTTAGAAAACTAGGCAAGGCTTGGAAGCATCTCAGTTTCTTACTGTCTTTTAGTAGTGGTTTATTTTAGTTTCACTGGCAAGTGCTTTGGTTTGGGAGCTGCCTGGGCTTGCTTGGGAGCTCTGATTCTATCAGCAAGGAATGGTTCCTTGCTTAAAGCACCTCACCCACGTTCATCTAGCAGTGGCTCGCTTTGGTGGCTGAATCCCAAATGCTGGAAAAGCAACCTTCTGGCGTTATGGATGCAGTAGATTATGTGCAAGACAACAATAATGACCCCGTTATTTATCTTGGCTTTTTCCCCCACTAGTATTTTTGGTTCTGGAGTTTTACTTGGAATCCCTAAACTCTCACTTTATTTATTTGTAAGAAAGCACGTCCTCTAACTCCAGGGCCTACATCTGTTTTTTGCAGTAGCTTGTGCATCTTTCAATTCCTCCTTAAAACACTGCACTAGCTTCATGCCTTTCTGCTGATAAAAGGGCCCTTCGTATGCTTGTATGGAGCTGTGTGCTCATGCGCTTGTGTAGAGGATCCTGCTTTCCTTTTATGCTCTGACATTCAATGGCTGGTGTGATAGCAAGTACGATGCAAAGGCTATGTTCTAATGTATTGACTTTAACAAAGATCGTGAATAATTCATTCTCACTGTAACACTGCCAAAGTTTTGTCTATCAAAGCTACAAATACCTGTACTGGAAGAACTTTCTCCTTTATGGCATGCCAGTTTCCACCTTCTACTCTGTCCTGTGGCAAAGTCAGTTCATGCCTGCTGTTACAGAATTATAAAGTGGTTCTGCCATCGAGGAATCAGCATTAAAACTTCACAGTACAATAATGCAGGAGGGCTCGATAACACGTGTGTGTCTCTGTGAAGCTAAATGAGATGGATTATTCCATGTAACTTCCCTTAGCTGTTCCAAATTTGTGTTTCTTGTGTGTCTTCAAAATGTGTGATTACTCTGTACTTAGTTCATCTTTTTCTCCCCCACAACAGTCAGAATGGGACCTGTACAGTGTCCAGACGCCAGAACACCATCCAGGAGCTTTTGCAAAACTGTTCAGATTGCCTGATGCGAGCTGAGCTCATAGTACAACCCGTGAGTGCTTCTTGTTCTTCTTATCAAAAGTGATTATGAATATTACAGGGAATGAATGCTGCATTGTTATCTGAACTCACAGACTCTGCTTCTTCATCTCCTTTCTCCCCTTTCAGCTGTTTATGTGAGGCAAATGGGAGTGGAATAGCACACTGCCTTCCTAGGTCTCCCTCCTCTGCACTCAGTGTTCAGTAAAACTGATTGAAATGCATCCGATTAAGACAAGGGGGATGACTTGATTTTTTAAAAAAAACCCCAGCCTTCAAACAGATTCTACTGCATCTTATTTTTCAATTTTAGATCAAGGCCACTGCCGGCGTAAACAACTGTTAATAATGTTATGACCACTTACAGTCTCTTAGTGTGTCCTGTAGAATATCATCACCATTTCCTGGGCCACAGAGAACCTGAACCACCATAGGAAAAACTTTCATTACCTTCATTTTATTTTTTCAGATGATTCCTGAAGAAGTACATGAAACTACATTAAAATCTTCTTGACTGTTTCATCCCAAATGCATAGAGATGATCTTTGCTGTACGCTACACTGATATAAACCCATAGCGCCTGGGGGTGGGTTACTCACTGACGCTAAGTTCAGTCCTGGTGAACATGGGATGTCCTCTGTTCCTGCTGAAGTCAGAGGAGGTGCAGGGTGGTGAGTGCATCCTGATGTTGAAGCCACTGAGATCCAAAAACCATTTGCAGTTCTGTCACTAGATGTGATTTAATGCACACTTTTGGTCCCTCTGTGGACAGAATTTTTTTTCAGGAATGAACTCTCTGGTTAGCAGTTAATTTCCTTTTCAGAGATACAGCACATGTGAGCATGTTTATATAAAAATCAATGCCAGAGTAAATACTGCCTCTTGTTAAGGATTAATATTATTCCATTGAAGTTAAAAGAAAGTCATGTTTAGCTCCAGCTTGGTGCCACAACATGCATTGCTTACTTTTTTTGTTTTCTGAGGGACAAAGTAACGAGGTCCATCAACATTTTATTTCAAAATCAAATCACAGCTGGGTTATGTTTTGTTCAGCATGGCTGTGTCAGTGTGGGATGAGATCAAAAAGTCAGGTCTTCCAGCGCAAAGCACCATGACCATACTGTGATCCACTGCACTGAGAGGGCCCATGGAGAATTTGCCTAGAGTTTGGGTGACAAGGTGGGATGCAAATGTGACTGGGTATGGAGCTGGTCCCACGTAGACAGGGTGCAGTCTACATTTTTGCAGGGCAGGAGCAAGTAAGTCTTAGAACCTCAGAGAAACTTCTGAAAAATCAGGAGCAATATCCACCAACTCCCACTAGGACAGAGTGTTTGCTTCTTACCCTCTAAATACCAAAGCATAAGGTCTTAAAAGCTTAGCACACCATGTGAAGCCTTGGCTCTGCTGAAATAAACATCAGTCAGGGTGTTATGTTCGTTACGGAAAGGTTTGGTTGGTATTATGTTTTAGTAATTTTCTTTTATATTTTATTTGTAATAAGTACTTTCCAATGACGGTGCATCCTTTGTTGATTGGCCTTCTGCCAGTTAAAACTGGCAATCAGAGACCCAACAGTTGAAACCTATCATGCTTCTTAAAAATAATTGGTCCCCATAACATCTCTTTTAAAAGAACCAAGCTGAAGCTTAGGTGATTAATATTTACTTTAATNTGTAGGAATTGAAATATGGGGATGGTGTCCAGATTAGAGGGAACAGAGATCTGGAAGAGTGTTTTGCGCAGGCAAATGACCAAATGGATATCCTGGATGGGCTGATCAGAGAGATGAGGCAGATGGGCCAACCCTGTGAAATGTATCAGAAAAGGTATTGCCAGGGAAGGGCTGGGAGAGGGAATGTGGCTGATAAAAGTTGTGGTGTCTCAAGTGCTCACCTTCCCTGGTGTTGCAGGATGTGACAGAAGTCAACTGGATTTGCTTGGGGCATGCTAACATGGAGAAGGGCCCTGCAGTAACATATTTCTTAAATAATTTCACACCTTGGTTGTCCCCATGAAATTTTAAATATATTTTTTCCACAGCCTGTGCTTTCAGCACTTTGTTTTGAATATCTGGTGGTCCAGTGGCAGAGATGAATTGCGTTGTTTCCATGTTTTCTGGTTGTTTTCCTCATAGATGCTAACTGGTTCCTTCCCTTTCAGGCTGCTTCAACTTCAAGAGCAAATGCGTGCCTTGTACAAAGCTATCAGTGTTCCCCGCGCCAGGAGGGCCAGCTCCAAAGGTGGTGGTTGCTACTCCTCTCAGAGTGGCTCAGGCTGGGATGAGTACACGAAACGTGTCACAAGTGAATGTTTAAACTGGATGAGGCAGCAGAAGGTAAATCTGCAAAACCCAGAGACAAGGCTAAGACCTGGTGGTGTTTATGAACGTCACCTCGCATGCAGTAATGTTTTGGGTGCCAGCAGAAAATTAAAAGTATACGTGAATGCTCGTATGTTATTCCAAGTTCCTCTTTTTACTTTTTTTAATTGCAGTATTGTACATGTGGTGAGTTTCCACTGAAATATGAATATGAATTTGGGATCTTCTTTTGCAGAGGAAAAAGTGTGGAAGTTAGATTTGAAAGCTAAATGAGACACAGCTGTTAACATAACAAAAGGCATTAGCATGTTTGCGTTAGAGATTATTATGCTTGATGTTTCCTTCCTTTCTTCCACGGATTTCCTTTATGATTCATATTTATCTTAACCCTTTACACAGATAGGACCAGCTTCACAGATTTAACTGTTGTCCAGTATTTTACAGTTGTTCTCCCCCTCTAATCCGTCTTTATCACAGTGGGAGCCAGAAGGTAGAGCTGATTGCCACAGGACTTGACTTTCAGAAGTCACTGCTGAAGTAGCAACTTAAGCATTTTTGCGTGTATCTGTTGCATGTGCAGAATAAATTTGCCCAGGTACAGCTGTTGATGATGTAACCTGGAGTAGAAAACACACATTAAGAGCCTGTAGCTTGTTTTTGTGCTGCTGAAGTGAAAGTTGTGTGTTTGTGGGTGGACAGCCCTTTCTGAGAGACAGGTAGGGAGGATGGAACAAGTTGGCTGAAGTTATACTTTGCAGATGACTTGTAAATTGAAACTGCATTATTTTGATCTCTCACTAAGCCACTGCGCTGTTGCTTAGTGATCCTGTCATTGTTATCTGCATATGGTGTTTGCCAGGTGGCTGCTATGCAAACCAGATGAGGAGGGTAGAGCTTTGTACAGTTGCCATACTTTTATGTGAGTGCTAGTCATAGCCTAGTCTTTCAGTGCCCTCCCATAGCATGGCATGTTTTAGAGAAAAAAGGGGAAGTGGAGATGCACTCCTTGAGTGCTAATGTGTATAAGCATTATGCCAGGAGAACAGCAGCAGATATGATCGCTCTACACACACTGTGGGAGAGCGGGCTAATCATCAGACCTGCCATGGTTTGAGGAGTGATGTTGGACAGACACTGGGCATGCTTCCAGTGATGAAAGACTGCGAACATGCTGCACCTCCCAAAGACGCCACGTGACACCCTGTTCAGACACCCCTCGCTAAGCACAGGGAGCGTAAGCAAGTGCTTTATAACTGTGTTCCCACACAAAAGCTTCTGTGAAAGTAAAAGGCTTGCTCACTGTTCCTTCTTCAATCACTAAAGCTGATGTGGGACCAGTAAGCACTTAGCTCCCTGTTTGGCTTTTGAGTTTTCTTAGGGAAAACTTATTTTGAACTTTCCACCATGCCTCTTCTTCCCACCATACCTGGCTGCATCTCATTACCTCCTCACATTGGGACTAGGATAATGTTTCTCGTAGTAACATGGTGAGATGTGGGAAAAAGGTCTGAGCAGCTGTGGTTTTCTGTTGGTGTTTTTGTGTTTTCTGTCTGGATGGTTTGCTGACAGGAGAATCAGGTGATAGGAGGGTCGGTCAGATTTCCAGTGCAGAATTAGGGGAAGTGTAGTGAAATCCAGACAGCCTTTGTTCATGTACTGGCAGCCAGCCAGGACTGCTGCTGTCGCTACATATTCTTTAGGCTGTTTAAATATAACGAGAAGGGTCAAAGTCCTGTAACTTTTAGATGGCTGAATGCAAAATGGTTTTGTTTCTTGGATAGTTTTCAACACTGCCTTTGAACCCCTACGCTTGAGGGTGGTTTGGGCTTTATTGTCATCTGTTGACTCATAGAGATTTGGCTCCAGGCTGGTAATTACCAAATTTGGTCCCAACCCAAGATTAAGATACGTATTTCTTTACTGTGCGCGTGCGCAAACAGGCATTCAGACAGAGATGGAGTGTGTCTTTGCAGCATAAAAGATGATTTAGAGTTTGAGGAGCTGAATTGTGAATTCAGTGGCTTTTAATATTTTAAAATAATGAAACAAAGAACTGCAGTCAGATAGCTTTCAAGTTAGTAATTATCCAGATGTATTACTGTTTTTCAAAGGCTGTTCCTAGAGATTTTCAATCAGCATCCTACAATAAATGTTGCCAAAATGCAAAACAAACAATATGTTCTGTAATCATTTCAGTTTATCTTCTGTTTTTTTCATTTAGTTTGACTGCATTTAACTGAAGTTATTGGAGTTTACATGACCATAATTAAAATGGAAATGTAGTGTACTGGGCTACAGAACTTGACTCTGGGATTTTCACATGAATTGCATGAATAGCATTGTTTGATAAAGTCATAATTTGTTTTTAGATTGATAAGAATGTAACTATACCATAGAACATAAAAGAACAGCTTGGTCCAAAGAAAACAGATGAAAATACACTATTGAGTGTGCTTCATCTAGTCTAATTTTAAGCAACTTAATATTTTCCCTACTTTATTCCTTCTACTTTGGGAGCCTGTCACACAGTTTAAGTGATGACAATTTTAAGAAATTGTACCCCCCTATTCTGAACTTCCCTTTGTTCAATTTTACTGTCTACTGCATAGTCATGTTTCCTTTATTTTAATTCCTTTATGCTCCTATTTAGATAATAAAGTTGGAAATGAAAGTACAAATACCATCTCTTTCTCCTAGGCTGAAATGGAGCTAGTGAAATGGGGGTTTGATGCAGCATCCATCGAGCAACAAATTGGTGACCATAGGAGGACTCACAATGCCATTGGAGACTATCGCTGGCACCTGGACAAAGTCAAAACAGATCTGGTAATTACTGTCTTCCCTTACACATTGCTTAGTCTAGATTTATATCATTGGCTTGCCGATGTTCTGCTACAAAAAGGAAATCTGAATAGCTCAGCTTCTCTTCAGAAAGCACTGGTGTCACAACAACCACTTTCAACCCTAATATTTATTATTTCATGATTATTTTGTGTTTCACTTCTTTTCTCAGAATTTTAAAAGGAAAAATTAGTAGCTATTTAACATTTTGTTGTTGTGTACCAAGGCTGGCAAATAAATATTGTAACATTTTTTGTGAGAAGAATGGCTAAGAATGATTATTTTCACTTTCTGTCTAGCTGTATTACAACATGAAAGTGAAAGGATAAGGTGGGTGCTTAGATACAGCCTTGAGCAATGAGGGAATTTCTGTGAAAAATGACAAAATTCTGAGCTAAGCTTAGAGCTTTTCTTAGGTGTGGGCTTTTTTGTAGATTTTTTTTTTTTTCTTTTTTTGCCCCTCTGAGACTTCTGTTCCCCCCTGGATTTTGTGATTGGAGTAAAGAAGACACTGAAAATTCAGTGGTTAACTTTCTCTCCTGTCAGCCCAGCAGCTAGGTATAGGAGAGAGGAGGCTTACTTCATTCCCATTCTTCTTTTCTGTTAATTGCTCAGACAGACAGGAGGAGAGAGAGTTGGATCTAAAGAAAAGGCACTCCATTCTGGAGCTCTGATCTCTCAGCCAAGCTGAAGAGCGGAAGGGGTGTTACTCTCTTTTCCCTTCTGCTTCAAATAGGAAAGGTGATAGTCTGGCCCTATGGAATGCAAGTTCCAAGGTTGTGCATGTTCCCAGCCATGGAAATGGGCATAAAAATTGGAACCTTCTGCTCACATCGTAGTTTATACTATTTCGTAATCTCCAGAGCTAGCTCTAGGACTAGCTGGTTCCCCACAGCTGTCTGGGAGTTTGGTATAGAAAGAGATCCAATTTTGGGAGCTGTTTTGCTATTACAGGGGTTATGTGCAACCCTGCTTATGTACTAAGCATCCCTGAGGGAAGTAAGTTTGTCCAAGCCTTGGTTTTATACTTTTGTGGTCCTCCAGTGGTGCAGATCTGCTACTCACCTGTGTCTCTTGCAGGTATTTGCAGGTTAACACCTATAGTTATAACATTACGATACTGACACTGTAAAGGAAATAACAGCAAATAGGCAACTTGTAAAAGGCTAACTAAGTATTTGCTGTCTCTATTGCAGCGGGAGAAGGCTGCGGTTCATCAGCTGGAGGAAGAATATGAAGGACTTCTGGTGAGCATGAGATGTGTTCACATCTGATAAGCTCTGTGATGAATGCTCTTTTTGCTTTATTAACACCTGTGCGATAGTCAAGGGACACTTCAGATTTCAACAGTGTGACAGATACATATTTAAATAATTCTATTCAGCGGTAAACTGACAGTGCTTTGTAGTTTCTGTAAGCTTCAGTTGGAGTCATGAACGTGAGATTAATTCATTACCTGGTATATAATTGACTTACCTTCACAAGGAAGTTTCTAGTTTGTACCTGGTGAAGGGAACTGGTCACAAAGCAGGTGAAGAGTAGAACTCTACCTCCTTAATGAGAGTAAATGTAGCGATGAAGTTAGTCTATATATGAAGCTTAAACAGTTACTCAAATGTGGGATTAGAACCAAATTCTCTGTAGGGCTGTGCATCTTCTCAGCTTTGGATCTTCATATAAAACACAGTGAGAATCTTGTGCAAATGGTAGCTTTAACCCTTGTGATGGGAAGCTGATTCCTGTACACATTTCGGACAATAGGATGTGTATTGTGACGTGAGGACAGAGAAGGAATTTTTTCATGAAGTGTCATCTGTGCAAAAGATGCTGCCACAGCATCAATGATGTACTATGAGCAGCAAATGCAAGTAAAAGTGATGTTAAATGTTCAGACATTTCTTGTATTTTTCCCCATGCCTTTTTGCTTGCCTGCCTACGTGTCTGCTGCACTTGTGTTTGAAATTACTTTTGGAAGCTGCTGACTTCAGGTTCCCATTGATCTATGAATCCAGACACGTTGTCCACTGTCCATTGCCAGCAGGTTTCATAGTTCTATAAACCCATGCACATTATCTGCTGTCCATTTGCCAACAGGTTTTATAGATGTGTGGTTTTTACTGTTATTTTATTCAAAAAAAAAAAAAAAAAAAGGATATGCTGTGCTCTTGGCTTCCCCTTCTCCACCCAGCACAGGCATTTCTGTGTTTATGGCTTCTCATTTCTGGAATTCCTTGCAGAAATACTCCTTTGAGAGAATGGATCAGCTCCGTCAATTCCAGAACCTCATCCAAGCCACCAGCAGAGAGATCATGTGGATCAATGACTGTGAGGAAGAGGAGCTTCTCTATGATTGGAGTGACAGGAACACCGACATCGCCAGGAAGCAGGAGGCCTTCTCTGTAAGACAGCTCAACCTTCCCATGCTTTCCATGAGCCCTCTTTTGGGACAGTGAGGGAGCAACAGCCTGGCTCAGGGGAACTGATCAGAGGACAGGTGTTTCTTCACTCTTTCAGTGCTCTTTCAATGGGGATTTTTATCAACACTTTTGGATTAAGTACAGTGTGACAACCTTTTGAGTCAAGATTGGATATCTATTGGAAGATTGTGCTCCCATTCAACCAGTTGTCATGGTTTCTTTTGACTTTGGAAGCTGGCCTTATCAGTGCAGTCTGCTGTGGACTAGTAATCATACGTAGCTTGTGAACACAGTCATTATGTTGACATGCTAAGCTAAGGGACTTGAGTCAAGCAGTTTAATTCTCCCTGTTAGGACTAGGTAGGGATTAGGGGGTCCCCATATTTGGCCCTGATTGTCTGTCACCAGGAAGTAGAGCTATACCAGAGGGAACTGCTCTCTTCCTCTGACGATTTTGCCAGCAGCACATTGAGCACATGGTCAGAGGTAGTTTGCACTTCTCCCTGTCTTCTGTGGATATGTAGGGAAGTTGAGCATGTGCATTGCTTTAACCCATATTGGTGCTGATTAGCAAATTGAAAAGGGAATGAAAGTTCACGCTATTAAGGAGGTACTTTTTTTTTTTCAGTTCAGTTGTTCTGGATGTTGCAAGATTCAGTCATTTTTGCTTCCATCATTCCTAGGAAAGGCAGCACTTTGGACACTTCGCTCTGTGAAGTGGCAAGCCTAGAGACTAGGACTGAGATGATTATATACCTTCTTTGATTCTACTGTTTTCATAATTAACTTCAGTACACTGAATAGAATTACTATGTAGTGTTAGCAGGGATAATTTTACATTATCACAACCATCTGGAAGATTTTAAGTAAATCATCCTGTGCAGTATGTTTGGGGGCTTGTTTAATGCTGTTTTGTTTGTTTAGAAACGCATGAGTGAACTGGAGCTTAAAGAAAAAGAACTCAACAAGCTAAAGCAAGAAAGTGACCAGCTAGTGCTGAACCAGCACCCTGCTTCAGACAAAATCGAGGTGAGCTATACTTTGTGTGATTTCACTTGCCCTTTTATTTGCTATATGGGAAAAGTTTGCAGTGAAAGTCCACAAATGAAATGTTGCGTTTGAACCTGAGAAGGGCTTGCCTGCCAAAAAGCACGTCCATTTTTATCCAGCTCTATGAGCTGCTCTAATAAATGTTACTGCCTTCCTCTACAAACCTGGCCACAACAACCGCAGGCTTCTTAAGAGCTATGGGGAGAGCTCTCATTGCTATCAAATTTGATGATAGATGCATATAAAAATTAATACGAGGCTTAGGGAGTTGTCTGAGTGTATTGAAATTGCTGTATCTTGTTTGAGTTGACTACAGTGCAGCGGAATTTATGGTAGGAAGGCATGTCATTGTTCTTCTGCTATCTTAGTAGGCATGTTTTGAAGAAAGCCACACCCTTTGAGGGTTTATATTTAATCCAGGTGCAAATACTTTCTGCAACTGAAATTCATAGTGCATTTCTACAGCTTAGCCAAGATATTTTTGCTTTCACAGCTTGGTGTATATTTACCTTTCAATTACAAAGGCTGCAACAATTCGGAAAACCTCATTTTATTAGGAAATGCTGTAGTTGTTACTGTTTTAAGAGTGCATAAGAACCCTGAAACTGAAAGAAGCTAATAGGAAAAAAACCAACAAATCGAGTCCTTTCTGCTTTTCCATGTATTTACTTTGTTAACTGTTATCATGTTGTGTAAAATCACCATTCATATTTCTTCTGTGGTCAGTTTCTGCTTTAAAAGAAAGATCCTTGTAAGGTCCAGCAGCGAAGTAAAAGTTATGTGTAATTTTCTGAAGAATATATATGAGGACTACTTGAGAAGTTTGAATTTAAAAATAGCCATCATTAAAAAATCATGTTTGACAATGTTCCTTGGAAGAAGGAGAACATGACAATTTGCAATTGAAATATTTTATTTGCACTACTGTTTGTGCATTTCACCCCTTTTTGTTCATGCACTTCAGGCTTTATGCTGATCAAACAAAATTCAAGTCATGAACAAATTTCTCTCTGCATCCCACAAGCAGGTATTTAACTCTTGTCAGTTAGGTAGATGCTTAGAAGTTGGGAAATTATTTGCATGAATTACATTATTCTGGTGTGCATGAATTTGTTGTAGCAGATTTTTCATTTGCATTTATGTGGAGCATAAATAGTTTTGCTTGAGTCTAGGTATGGGAGGGAGATCAGTGTGGTGGTTTGAGTTCTGTATATTTCTATTTTTGTTAGGCCTACATGGATACATTACAAACTCAGTGGAGCTGGATTCTTCAGATCACCAAATGCATTGATGTTCATCTGAAAGAAAATGCAGCTTACTTTCAGGTGAGTAGTGCTGTGGAGAATTTACACTAGTTTTGTTAGAAGTATGAATCCCATCACAGATATTTCTTTGTGTACCAAAATCTTTCTAAATCCATGCACAACGCATAACACACTGTTACCATACTGTAAATGCTATCATTCTGCCAGATGTGAACTGGGATTTCTCATGAAGGGAATCCAGTGATTTTTGTCAGTCATTTTTAAGAGCTGTGTACAACTGAAATTGCAACTTTTCTCCTGTAGTTCTTTGAAGAGGCCCAAGCCACAGAGTGCTACCTCAAAAACTTACAAGACTCCATCAGAAAGAAGTTCATCTGTGATAAGAGCATGTCACTGCAGTCTTTGCTGGAGCAGATCAAAGAGCTGGAGGTACTGTCACATCCACCTGACAGATTATGTTCTGCTTTTCTTGGAAATCAGTTGCTCTCTTCAGATACCAAATGTAAAGCTAGTTGTACTGCAGTGTTTATATACAGGACTGTATGAACTTGAAACCACAATGGTGGAAGAATGCTAGGTACCAATATAGGTTAGGGGTGGACCTGCTGGAAAGCAGTTCTGAGGAGAAGGATCTGGGGGTCCTGGTAGATAGTAAATTATCCGTGAGCCAGCAATGTGCCCTTGTCGCCGGGAAGGCCAATGGAACCCTGGGCTGCATAGGGAAGAGTGTGGCCAGTAGGTCGAGGGAGGTCATTCTCCCCCTCTACTCTGCACTGGTGAGGCCACAATGGGAATACTGTGTCCAGTTCTGGGTTCCCCAGTTCAAGCGGGACAGGGAACTACTGGAGAGAGTCCAGCGTAGGGCAACAAAGATGATTGGGGGATTGGAGCACCTCCCTTATGAGGAAAGGCTGAGAGAGCTGGGACTCTTTAGCCTGGAGAAGAGAAGGCTGAGGGGAGACCTTATTCTTGCTTCTAAGTATCTAAAGGGTGGGTTGAAGGAGGATGGAGGCAGACTCTTTTCAGTGGTTCCCAGTGGCAGGACGAGGGCCAACGGGCACAAGTTGGAACATAGGAAGTTCCGTTCAAACATAAGAAAAAAATTCTTTACGGTGAGGGTGACAGAGCGCTGGAACAGGCTGCCCAGGGAGGTTGTGGAGTCCCCTTCTCTGGAGATTTTCAAGACCCACCTGGATACAGTCCTGAGTAATATGCTCTAGGCAATCCTGCTTTGGCAGCGAAGTTGGACTAGATGATCTCTAGAGGTCCCTTCCAACTCTGAAAATTCCATGATTCCGTGATTCCATGATTTCTTAGGAAAGCCTACAAATGGATCAGTGTTATTTTAGTTTATGTAATACTGTTTGGGAACTCTGATTTCTTTTTAAATCTGGAATAAGCCCAACAAATTCCCGAGTTTCTGACATGCTAAAAAAATAAAGACTTTCATTCATAGGTGGTAGAATAGATTTTGCCTGAAAGGATAAGTGCATTTAATAAATGATTCATTGTACTGCTTTATATCACTGTAGTCACTTAAAAGGACCTGTAGCTTTTTTAGCTGACTACTTACTTATCCTACAATTCCAAATTGAATATACTGGAGGAAAAATGGTCAGTGATATAAAAGGGCAGTTGATGAAGTCAGGTTTGAGAGTGTAGTTACTACTTTTTCTTTTTTCTTGATTAGTAAATTCTTCTTAGAATTAATTTTTTAACATACAACTAATCTATGCAGAATGAACGAGAGAGAATTCTTGAATACAAGAGGCAAGTGCAGAGTTTGGTGAATAAATCCAAGAAGATTGTGCAGCTGAAGCCACGTAACCCAGACTACCGGAGTAACAAGCCCATTATCCTCAAGGCTCTGTGTGACTACAAACAGGATCTGGTACTGTATCTGTTTTTGGCTGATAATGAACATCATGTAAACTAGAACATGGCAAATGATTTAGTAAACAAACTGTTGAGCTGATAGGTGTAACCCCTTTGTCTGCTTTTGTTCAGCATTTAAATTTCTTGGATGAAAAAGCTCTGACTTTCATGCAATTATGAACAAACAAGCTAGGTTCTGGTTGGTTAATAAGTTTGGTCAAAATGGTTATTATTAGTCCATTAAATAGTATTAATACTCAGAGTTGAAATTAGCACAGAGACGTTTCATTGATAATTAGGTTATGATTGTTATACAGATGCTTCCTTTCTTTTGGTGATTGCTTATCCTTCCAGTGTCCCTCTTGGTCTTTAGGTCAACACTTCATCTAACAAAAGATGAGGGAATATACAATAAGTCATTGGTATCCCAAGTTTTTTGCTGGATGGAGTACGAAATTGATGGTTGTGTTTTTTTCCTTCTCAGTATTGGGGCTGCCTGAGTTTATTTCTTTTTCTTTTTTTTTTTTTTTTTTTTCCTTAATAGTCTGCTTAGATGCATTTTGTCCTTATGTGCTCACTGGTTCCCAATTATCCAGTTTTCCTGTTCTGTTATCTGTAAAACTTGTTTTTACCTGATTCACTAGGTTGCACTGCTGCAGTGACCAGTAGTTGACCACTGTGATTTGTGTTTACAATCTGGGGTTTCTGCTATATGTCTGTGATCTTCCATATCACTTTTTATTCAAGAGTCACAGAAATTCAGCCCATGCAGAGTAACAGCTTGTTACTATAAGCAAAGCTAAACAAATTTAGGCAATGGTTACCTGACTGCTTGCCAATTACTTTTAGAGTTAAGCATGCTTCATTCTGCTCTGGTGAAGGTAAGCCCAGACAAGTCTGGAGCCCCTGCATGGTCAGGTCAATGCAAAGCCTGTGGCCTTTTACTAGTTCTGTCAAAAATCTATTTGCTGGCTGTAGAGGAGTGATGGAACGAGAGAGCCCCGTCAGGATAAATGTTAGGAGGAGCTTACCCCTCTTGGATGTGACTGGGTTGTAACCTGCACCATGGCCACATCCATGGCTGCAGGGTGTCAGAATTTCTGGTGGCTGGGGCTAGTGGATCTAGCTCTGCTGCAGTCACTCCCAGTCTCTTTGCAAATATGAATGCAGCACTAAGCATCCTTGTGCCTCCAGCTCACTGGCTTACAGCCATACATGTTCGCGTAGCTTCCTGTGGCCATATGTCCACACTCAGCCTTCGATGCTTGTGATGGCAAACCCCAAGTCTGATGATCAGCTGGACTGGTGACTGCTCTGTTGTGTGTTCCGTGGCTCCCACTTGGTTTTCTTGTTTTTTTTTTTTCACATGGAAACCAGATTCAGAGAGAAGGTGTTGATCTCTTGCCCCAGTATGAAGCCAAGATGCACACCCAGACCTAGCAGCTGGGAAGCAGTCCCACTTCTCTGATCTAGGAGCATCTTCCTTGTCTGTCTCTCCTAGAAACCCCATCTGAGTTAACTAAAGAAAAAAATGTTGTTCGTGTTCCTTACAGAAAACGGTGCGCAAAGGAGATGAATGTATCCTGAAGGACAATAACGAGCGCAGCAAGTGGCTGGTGACTGGCCCCGGAGGAGTGGATATGCTGGTGCCATCTGTTAGTCTTATAATTCCACCCCCCAATCCGTTAGCAGTGGATCTTGCTACCAAGTGAGTTGCTGCCTGGGTTTGGACACCTACCGCTGGGATTAAATAGAAGAGTCCGCTCAAAATAGCAGCCAACCACAAAATCTGGTCTGTGCCTTGGTCAGAGTGCCCCCCCGACTCAATCAGGGTGGGGGATTAAGGACTAGACCCTTGACTTGACGAAATTCACTTCAGTGAAGCATGCTGTGATTTAGGCTGGGATCTAAAAATATTTAAAACTTAAATTTTACAGGGTTTTTCTCATCTCTAATAATGAAAGTCATGGATAAATTAGTTTCCAAGATTTTTTCTAGTAGAGAACAAGCCTTAAAATGCATGTTTCTTGGGATGTTTTGTAGCTATGCTACAAGGACACACACGTTTTGACCATGAAATTTCTTTTCTCATCTCAGAATTGAGCAGTACTATGAAGCTATTTTAGCTTTGTGGAACCAGCTGTATATCAACATGAAGAGCCTGGTATCTTGGCATTATTGCATGATTGACATTGAGAAGATCAGGGCGATGACTATTGCCAAGGTAAGACTCCAGCTGGCCTTACCTGTGGACCAGGGACATCCATGACCTGACCTCTGCTGTCCCAAACAGTGCTTACTGTGTGCTGTGCAGATGTATGTTCTGCAAAACTGTGGGCCTTCCTTTTGCTGGGTTGCACAGTTATATATGGAAGTTGTCATTTTATTAAAGGAGAAGCAAAATGTTTTCACATTCAAACATGATGGGGATAAATGGGAAGATTAGCTAAGGGGATTTATTACATACTTGCTGTACTTGTTCCCACTATGCAAGGGAATGGATAGACAGAGTAAGAGGTAGAATTTCAAAGTGTTCTGAAATTATGGAATGGCTATAACAAGAATAGATTAGCTCAGAGGGCACTTCTAGCACTGTACTTTTAGAGGCAGCCTGGGTAGGTTTTATTCTAAAACGCGATTCCTTTATATTTTTTCTGTTGGGGTATTAGTTTGTTCCTTAATGATTAACTAGTCATAAACCTTCACCAATTGCTTCTTTTTTCAAAATTCTCTTCTTCCTCATTTCAGCTGAAAACAATGCGTAAGGAAGATTACCAAAAAATAATAACTGATCTGGAGATCCATTATCAAGAATTCCTAAGGAACAGCCAAGGCTCAGAGATGTTTGGCGATGAAGACAAACGAAAGATCCAGACCCAGTTCACTGATGCTCAGAAGCACTACCAAACCTTGATTATACAACTGCCCAATCAACCACGGCAGCCACAAACAGGTTTGTTGTCCTTCTTTTTTTTGTAGAGATTGTACTGCATGCGTTTCTTTGTTTGGGAGGTAGTGGTGCATTATTTTTATGTGAAAATGTTCTCATAAACTTAGGAATGGAAACATGTTCCAGAATTGTACTGCCATCTCTCACCATAACAAAACTGGCCATGTTCAGGAAAGAGTATGTTTTGTTCTTCCTTCGTGTGGTGTGAATCTGGGAATAGTCCTCTGAAGTTCATGGAACTTGCTGGGAAAATTAGAGTAATTTAGTCCATCTGTTATGTTTTCAGTTATTAGGAACCAAAACTTCACTGCTGCGTTTGAGGAAACAGGTTTCTCTTTTTGTGAAGGGGAGATTTCGTTACTTGAAACAGCTGCATAAGGGCCCAGATCTTCTACTGGTTCTCAGTTCTACAGATCAAATCAGTGCTTAGATCACTTTGGCACTGCATTGGCTTTCTACATGGAGGTGCTCAGTTCTCTGGCAGTTGACATTTACCCAATTCATTTTACAGTGGTCCCAACTGAGACTTGTCCTGTGGGTTCCTCAAGCACCATTATTGTTAATGAGAGAAACCGAGAATATGAGAAGCAAGAGGCCTGGCTGCTGATGGAGCTTCAGAAACTTCGGCGTCAGATTGAAGCTTCTGAGATTCGGATGGTTCAAAGAGCGCCTCTTGGAGTGGATCAAGGGGCTGTGCATGACTTTTCAGTCAGAATAAAGGATTTAGAGGTAACTGTGGATGTTTCTCTTTGAGCATCTGAAGCTCAGTATGACTGTGCTGCAGAGCATGTTGCAGTTGTATTTCTAATCAGCTGGGGAAGACACACATCCTGAACAGAAAATTCTCAACTGGAAGCTAAACATGATTATTTGGATTGGAATTTAGCTTCTATGTAGAAAAAAGTTGACTCTTGGATCTTAGAAGTCAAATTCTGCCAGGCAAAGACTACAGAAAGCCTGATGTCAAGTGGACATGAGCTCATGTTAAGCCTCATCCAGGTTAAAGCACTGTTAACATCCTTTTGCACGGATCCCACTTTGCTACCTACCTCTGAAGTGCTGTCTGTGGGATGCAGAGTGGATAGATGAGGCTTACAAACTCCCTCTCCCGGTTCTTAAGATTTGAAGGAGACTGGCGAGAGAAGATTAGTAAGAAATGAGAACAGGTTCAGTATGTGAGAAATTCCCTTGAGGCAGCGAGGTTGCAAAGGTCTTAAGTGCAACAGGACCTTGGCATGTATACTGAGTGCAGTAGGCAGCTGGCGGTAAAGCACTCTGCTTTCAACAGAGCTGTTTCAGAGTGGATGAGGTGCTCAAAAAGAGGTATTACCTGTTGTGGACTGTGCAAAAAAGAAACCGCCCAATGTTGCTTACCTTGAAGAAAGCAAGCTCAGGCACTGCTTCAGTCCTCAGTCAAGCTGGTTAGATAACAGCAGACTATTTGGATATGGAGACCAATTGCGTATGTGCTGTACAATGATCATTCAGCCACCAAAAATGTGTAAATCAGGCATTCTCTTTCCTTAGGGTGTGCAGAATGACTCTCAAATAATGGCTGAAACCCTCAATAAGCATAAGGACTTGCTGCCTAACTTCAGAGGCTGTGAAAAGTATGTGTACTTGCAGTCAGAGATAAATGCCCTATTTCAAAAACTGGAAAATATTAATGGTGTTTCTGCTGGCTACTTAGACAGGTAAGAAAATTGAGGTTATAGCAATAAATCATTTACTTTCTTCCATAATTCTTAGCCTAGAAACCTGCCTTTTGTTACCAGTAGTGTAAAATTACACCTTCTTTCCTACAAATGCTGTACATGTGGGTAGAAACACTTATGTGAATTTATTCCCTTTTCTGGAAGACTTTAAAAAAAAAAAAAAGTGAGAATTGTGCATCACTGAAATTTCTTCTGTATTGTCTATTCTCTTTAGCTAATGATCTGCAATTAATTAGAAATACCACCTTGCCTGGCCCAGTCCATAACAGATTTGTCTTGTATTATTTATTTTAGCTTGAATGCATTGAGGTGTCTGCTCCAGATTATTCTACAAACAGAAGATGTGATCAGAGTTTTTGAAGTCAGACTCTCTGAAGAGGAGACTGTTCCTTTGGATCTTGATAAAGTGGAGGCTTATCGGGCTTGTCTGAAGGTGAGAGGCCAAGACCCAAGGACACAGCGAGGCAAAATTCGTAGCTGCCAGCACTGGGCTATTAAGCTGGGTGAAACACTTCGGAAACCACAGGAGATGGAAGTGCTGATCCTGTTGTATTTTATGACATAGACATACAATGCTTTTGCAAATTATTGGAAGAAATTTATGGCTTACAACTTCTTCCATCCCCTGGTTGTTGTTGCCTCCACAGAAAAGCCAGTGGTGTGGAAGGTCTCCATAATCCATTTCTGTACAAAATTATCTGTGTTTATCTGTATCACTTATGAAGGTAGATTTGAAGGCAATACCTCCTTTCATGCAAAAAGGCTTGTTAATTGCCTTTGTTATCATCTAGTTGTAACAAGTAAATCTGAGTGTTATTGTGTGTCCCAGTGTTGCCATTGAGTCCATTCCAAAACTTAGTGAGAACTATCCATCCTGTACAAGGGGAGAAGGCAAAGAATAACTGCTTTGCTGAGCACAAAGTTGGCTTGCAGAACCAGTCTTTATCTGGCATTGAGCTGGTCCTTTTATGCACTGAATGCCTGTGGGAGAATAGGGACTCTTTTGTTCTTTCCTGTTCTCAGGTGTAGTAGGGAAAAAGTGTGTAGCTGGCATAAATGGAGCACAACCAGGTTACCTTTTTATCATGTTAAATGAGAGCTGCAGTTCAGTTGTTGAGAGTTGTTCTTAGCTGGTGTGAATTTAAGCTGCACACAAAAAAAATGCTAGAGCATATTATCAAAGGATGCAGTCATCCCTGTGACTCGGTGATGCAAGGCTGACCACTGCCTGCACTGTATATGCCATTAGCTGATACCCTACAGTATGCCAGTAGGTGCACACAAACAAGTGTGTGTGTAAAGAAACATGTCCATGGAATTTGTTTATAAAAATGTAAACAGGAAAAAAAATCTGTGCAGATTTTTAGAACATTTAAAAACTGGATATGCCAATCCTGAGGCTTGACTCCACAGCTATTGCAAGTGCAGGATTCGTTTATACTTCGATGAAATTTTCTAGTCAATTGTTTCTAGGAGCAAGCAATGCAGGCTCTTCCCCTTTTTTTTTTTTTGGTAACCGCTCTACATAGTTCTGAGAAACTGAAATGTTGGCTACAGAATATGATGGCAGAGGGCTTTTGTTTAGCAAATTATTTAAGAGTGAGTGTAACTTTAAACACATTCTGAAGTTAAACTCTGTTTACGAAAGTAGGTGTTTCACTTTAAATATGTTAAGTCCAGCTGACATTAGTGTGCATACCTTACCAAATTAGAAACAAAATCTTTAGATCCCAATACATTGTGCATGCTGTTGATGGTTAAATTCCTCTCAAGAATAAAATGTATGACAGCATTTTGTTTTTTCTCCAGAAAATGAAAGCAGACCTAAATATGAAGAAATCACTACTGAATGCCCTGGAAAACGAGCTACAGAAAACGCTTCAGATTCACTCACAGTCTTGCCAGTCATATACCCTGTATGACATGGACATTGGAAAGTTCTGTGACAAAGTTACCCAGCTAATAGACCGCTGGCAGAGAGCTGATAAGCAGATAGATAACAGGTTTGATCATATTTCCTAATAGCTTCTTTCTTATTGCTGTTGTTACTAAGATCATCTTAACAGTGAGTCTAAAAGAACTGATGTGCACTAATCATCACTTCCAGAGGACAAATTGTGACTTCAGGGCAGTAACACTAGAGCACCTGTGAATAGGTTGAACATACTTTAAAAGGGATTGTGTAAGACCAAGCAGGAAAATGTAGTTATTCATGAAAATGTACCTGTGTGCTAAGGAGTTGTTCTAATTATTTTTTTTTATTCTTGCTAATGTTCGTGGATTAGGTACTTCCAGTCAGCATTTGCCCCCTCAAACAAAGCAACCATGCTTATTCCTGAATACCCTATACCTGAGGGTTAAAAAATTAACACTAAGAATTAAGTAAATAAATCCCAACAATTTTTTTCTAATGCTTTATTTTACTGAAGGCATATTCTGATTGTTTGTGGGGTTTTTTGGGTGTGGTTTGGTTTTACTTCAGGCCAAAATCTAGTCCTATTAATAAGAATTGGCTGGTTGCTTGTTGTTTTGGTGAAAATTGAGAACAAGAGTATTGAAGTCAGTGAACGTGATTCTTATCAAGTTTTTATCCATCCCTCACATAGTTAACAGGAAGTGCCAACCTCTGTGTATTGCAGAGTTATTCAAAAGTGAGGCACTAAAACCCCATGTTGGGTGACTAATAACCAATACAATTCTAATTGATTTGAAATTTTTGTTCAGAATCTCCTTTTAGAGCTTTCTATAGTTTTACCTAGCTTTTTACTGTCTTATTTCTGAAAAATGTTTGAAGAGAGAAAAAGAGAATGCACTTTCAATTTTGACAGTTTTTGCTGTTTTTTTCTAGATCATGGGATTTAGAAAGGCAGATCAAACAGCTGAAAACATACCGAGATCTCTACCAGGCTCTGTGCAAATGGATCTGTGATGCCAAGCGCAGGCAGGATTCTATCGAGTCCATGAAGCTGTGCGATTGCAACACTATCATGAGATACATACACGATCAGAAGGTATTGAACACCTGAAGGAGTTGTTTTCAATTACCTGGATTTTAAATTGTTTTGCTATTCAGAAAATATCAGTATCAATGCAGCCTACAATATGGTAGCCTGTTTTCAATTATAAAGTATGCAAGCTACCAAAAACCACCCCATGTGCAGAAGGCAGGAGAGAGGATGTTTTCGTCATTACTTTGTCAGCACTGCTACAGGTTATGAACAAGACCGTTTTTGGCTCCTGCACAATCATGGACACTTGTACGTGTCAGCTTTGAATTAATTCAAGGGACCGTATGTTTGTGCAACTTATGGGACAAATTATAGCACAAAAATAAAAAGCGAGGAAATACATCTAAGCTAAAGTCAAGGAACTCTCCCTCCCCAGCTCTGGGGGTTGTTCAGTTGCTAGGTGTTCTTTCTGAGAACACCTTTCTTATTGCACAGGGAGCTTGCTGTTGAAAAAACTGCACAGCTCCCAGTCAGGTCTCAGTCTCTAGGGTTGCAGTGGTCTCATACTGCAGGTGCCTTCTGATGGAGGCTGCGTGTACAGGAGGAAATACTGGCAAATCTTGAGGGAGTGCTTCACAGCTCGCTTTTTTCTTGACAGAACTTGCACAGCGAAATCTGTGGGAAGCGAGACAAAGTTGAGGAGCTTCTCAAGCATGCAGATCAGTGCTCAGCTGCAATTAAGGTACTTGGATTTCAGCATTTTTATGGGGTGTGGTTTTTGATGGTCAGGCTCATCCCATTGTCTCTGCTCTGCTGGCAGGTGAAATGTCAGCTCCCTGATGTGTGTGTGCAGAAATTGCTGGGGTGAAGCACTTGTGTGTACAAAATATAATGAAAGCAATTTGTGTACTTGTCACCTGAAGACCACAGGATGATGCAGGAGATACCAGTGAGAACTTCTTTTCAGGAGAATCAAAGCTTCCTTCTAGCCAGACCAAACTTTCCAGTTCGCATGTTAAAAAAAATAAGGGAATAGAGAACAGATTGGTTGCTTAGAAATTAGATCTGATTAGGATCTGGTCTAGGAGGCAACACAAAAGCAGAATAGCAGGAGGAATGGTGTGCAATAGCCATGAAAACCAAGAAGATATAAAGGGAATGGTTTTGTGGTCTTTGCAGTTTTATCACCTTTATATCCATACTTTCTCCAGCTCAATCTTATTTTCTGTGACAAAGATCTTGCTATATATGTGGCGTGGTGTATGTGATATGAAAGAGATACAGAGACAGTTATTTCTGATGAAGTTTTTATTGATAACAGTACCTAGACTAGTTGATCCCATGAATCTTTTTCATCTCAGGTTAGCCCTCAACTAATGGAAATGTGTATCTTCCCTTTTTTGTAAAATTTTTTTTCTCTTTTTCCCTTTGTCATTCTCCTCCATGAGTCTCCACAGTGGTACTTGAACTGATGAGCTTCTGTTTATGATGGAGGATCATCTGTACATGGCCAGAGATATAAACAAGGGAAAATGTAGCTTTTATTAAAAAAAACCAAACCAAAACCACCCCAAAACTTTATTTGCATTTTGGGAAATCCAAATACCCAGAGAATTGCTTGGCAATTGCTAAATGGGTCTTACCTTTCCCTGTTGTTTTACAGGATTATGAACTACAAGTTGCTTCATACAGTTCCGGATTAGAAACATTGCTCAACATACCTATCAAGAAGTGTGTGGTTCAGTCTCCTGCAGTGCTGATTCTGCAAGAGGTATCTTTCTTTCCTCCCTGTCACTCTTTTGAATACATTTGTTTGTCCATGTGAGCCATTGTGAGTCATATCCAGCTGTATTCTAATAATTAGCACCGTCATTGGTAATGTGTACTAAGCACGAAAGCAGAAGGAATTAGTGCAGAATAGTCTCTGTGCTTTAAAATCATACTTGGGCTCATTTAGACAGTAGATTAGCCCTCAGGAATTTACCTCATTCCTATTCAATGTCCATTGCATACATATTGTGAGAAAGTAAGACTCATGCCCCAAGTGGTTTAGTCACTTTCAACCTGGGAATTAACCACTATTGTAAGTTTAACTTAGGTTACTTGTGACTGTCAGACAGGAAGAGCATGATGAACCAGGGGGTGAAGCCTTGGACTTAATATTGCAGCAGCCGTGAGGGAAAATAATCCTGAAAAAGAATGTGTGGGTTTATCGGAAGGGAGAATTTATATATTTGAGGTCTCCAGAAAGTCACGTGAATTTGCGAGGAGGAGAATTTGTTTTTTACTTTGTCAAGTGGTATGTTTTCTCGAGTGGACTGGAATCCTTTAAATGATCTGAGACATAGGTATGTTCATATCTAACTCTGTAGTACAGGCAGCTAACAATTCTCTTTCTTTTCAAGGCTAGCGAGGCTCAGTCTCGCTACATAGAGCTTCTTACAAGATCAGGAGATTATTACAGATTCTTAAGTGAAATGTTAAAGAGCATGGAGGACTTGAAGGTAATCTGACTCTTTTATTTTCTTTACCTTCTATTTTTATCACAGGTTAGCAAATTATCACTGATCAAAGATTTTCTGCTTAAGTACAGTGCAAAACAGTCTGCAAAAGTAAATCCTGAGGTCAGTGGTGGTCCCATGAAAGAGGCATATAAGCAGTTTCATGCATCTTTTGTCAAAGAGTAGAGTATCTTGCCTCCAAGTTACCTCCAAGGTCATGTGTGAGGTGGAGAACATTAGCCGCCTTGGTAATTAGGAGGTGCTCATAAAAGCTCGCAAGAGGTCCTTCTCTGCCCATCAGAATTTCGACCTCAGTTGAGAGTACAGTTATCTCAGTGCTGAAAACTCGCTCCTCATGGTTAAGGGGCCACACCTTGTTTCAGGCCATATCTACAGTGTTTCAAATGGAGTAACTCCTGATTTGATTCAGCTCAGTGGAAACAGAGGCCCATTTAAGAGGTCACATACATGGAATGTGAATCACCTGTTTGAAAATTGTGAAGGTTCTAAATAAGGCTATTTAATACTTTGCTGATGAACTCTTGGTATATCAGATTTTACTATCTATATTGCATCTCCCTCCCCCCTGTCAATTACCATTTCCCCTCTGAAAGTCGTTATGCTGATTTCTGAATAAGGTTTGACTCTGAATAATGAAAGATGTCAGAATTTGTCTTGATGACATTAAATAAAAAAGGATTTTGAGCTCTCATTGAAAAAATGCTTTGTAAGTTGTCAGTGTTACAAATGTATATTGTATTGCATGTGATGATTTTGAAACAGTTGTGACAAATGCTTATGTGGGGTTTTTTGTTTGTTTGTTTTTCTGTTATCTTTTGCAGATGAAAAACACCAAAATTGAACTCCTGGAAGAAGAACTTAGGCTTGCTAGGGATTCAAATTCAGAGACAAACAACAAACATAAATTCTTGGAGCAAAATCTGCAAAAGTATCAGATGGACATTTCTCAGCTCAAGGCAAAGCTAATGAGTTTGGAGGAGATGAAAAGACAAGCTGAAATGGATGGAAATTCTGCTAAGCAAAACTTGGACAAATGCTATGCCCAAATAAAGGATCTAAATGACAGAATAACCAGGCTGACTTATGAGACTGAAGATGAGAAAAGGAAAAGGAAGTTGCTGGAGGATAGATATGAGCAGCAGAAAAATGACTATGATCAGCTGCAGAAAACAAGACAAAACGAGAAAGACAGCCTCGGCTGGCAAAAGTTAGAGTCTGAGAAGGTCATCAAGGAGAAGGAGTACGAGATAGAAAGATTAAGGGTTCTTCTTCAGGACGAAGGCACACGGAAGAGGGAATATGAAAATGAGCTGGCTAAGGTAAGAAACCAGTTTAGCGAGGAGATGAGTAATTTAAAGAACAAGTATGAAACAGAAATTAATATTAAGAAGACCACAATCCAGCAGATAGCTGCACAGAAAGATGATGATGCAAAAGGCCTCAGAGCCCAGGTTGACAGACTGACAAGAGAAAACAGAGACCTTAAGGATGAGATTGTGAGGCTGAACGATGCCATTCTGCAAACCACAGATCAGCGGAGGAGGGCAGAAGAAGATGCTCTTCAGCAGAAGGCTTGCAGTTCTGAGGTGTCACAGCAAAAGCATCAGTTAGAGCTGGAGCTGAAACAGATCATTCAGCTTCGTGGTGAAGACAACTCAAGATACAAGCAGGCTCTTGAGGAGGCTGCCTCAACTATTCAGGATAAAACTAAGGAGCTGGAAAGGCTAAAGGTTCAGCTTCAGGAAGAGGCTAAAAGCCGATGGGAACTTGAAAATGAATTGGCTAAGGTAAGGAACAGTTATGATGAGGAAATTATTAGTTTAAAGAACAAATATGAAACTGAGATTAATATCACAAAGACCACAATTCACCAGGTCACCATGCAAAAGGAAGAGGACACAAATAATTATAGAACACAGCTTGATAATGCCATGAGAGAAAATAGGAATTTGTGTGAGGAAATTAGGAGACTGAAGAATACAATAAGTCAGACAACAGATAATCTACGGAAAATAGAAGAGAATGCTCAGCAGCAGAAGGCAGCTGGCTCAGAGCTTTCTCAGAAGAAACAGCAGCTGGAGATTGAGCTAAAACAAGTTATTCAGAGGCACTCTGATGAAAGCATGCGATATAAACAGTCACTTGATGATGCTTCTAAGACCATAAAGGAAAGAAACAAAGAGATCGAAAGGCTGAGAAAGTTGTTGGATGTAGAAACAAGTCAGAGAAAAGAACTGGAGGATGAGAACAGTCAGTTAAAGAGAGTCCAGTTTGACCTGCAGAAAGCAAACACGAGTGCTACTGAGACAATTAACAAGCTGAGGATCCAAGAGCAGGAACTGGCCAGACTGAAAATTGACTATGAGAGAGTTTCGCAAGAGAAAAAAGGGAGGGATCAAGAAAGTGCAAAGTTTCAGAGCACTGTAAAAGACTTGCAGATCCAGAAACATAAGCTGGAGGAGGAACTCTGCAGGCAGAATAAAAATGTAATGGAGGAGACGTCCAGAAGGAAGAAACTGGAGGAGGAAATAGAAGGCATGAGGAGATCTCTCAGAGAGCAATCAGTTAAAATAACTAATCTCACACAGCAGATAGAGGAAGTGTCTATTGTAAAGAAAAGAAACGAAGATGATCTTAGACACCAGAGAGAAGTATTAGACGGTCATGTGAGAGAGAAGCAGAGATACATGGAGGAGATAAGAAAATACACATCTGATATTGAGACTTTACGCCGTCAGTTGGTCCAAGAACAGGAGCAATTAAAACAGGCTCACCTACGATACGAGCACTTACAGAAAACCTCTGAGGAGAAAAGCAAAAACTTGAATGAGTGCAAAATAGAAATCGAAAGGCTTCAGTCTCTCACTGAAAACCTAACCAAGGAACACTTGTTACTGGAGGAAGAGCTGCGAAATGTTAGATTGGAGTACGATGACCTCAGAATGGTCAGAAGTGAAGTTGATGAGAAAAATACTGCCATTGCTGAACTAAAGAATCAGCTTCAGACGAGCAGCAAGCAAACCCTGGAACTTCAGGGGTTGATTAATGATTTACAGAAAGAAAGGGAAAAATTGAGACAGGAAATTGAAAAATTCCAAAAGCAAGCTCTAGAGGTATTCACACATATTTTGATCCCAGCTTTACTGTCTCTCAGATATATAATTAATTGCAGTGTCCGTTTGAATCAACTTAATTCACACTTTGCTGTTTGAGTTTGCTGTACTTGTGACTAATATCCCCTTTATGGCCCTTCCCCTTGTTCATTTTTAAAGAAAAATGGCAGGATTTGGCCACTTTCTTAGCCTCTTTGCTCCCTGGCAGCTGTGCTAGGGAGCCATAAGTTGTCTTACTGTCTAGCTGAGCCTTGCCCTCAGCCTTTGCCCCAGGAGAAACCCTGGGTCTGTGCCAGTCTCCACCAAATCATCCTAGGGGAAGATGAGAGTACATGGAGTACCACTGTGCTTTAGCTGTACCCTGCTGGCTGTTTGCTTCCCCAGGCTTTTTCAGCCAGGATGGGCTAAAGCAGTCCTTTGAGGCTGACCAGAGTGCTATCACAAACTAAACCAGCTAAAAAAACCAGAACCAAGAAGCTGTCAAAGTGCTGCTTAGCTGGGTAAGGTGTTGACTACAAGAGAGGATTAAAGATGATGTTGTCAACGGTACCTAGGGTACTTAAAGCCTACATTTCATTGACTGTTTTGGGGATTTATGTTCCTGAGTCACTAAGGACACTTGCAAATTTTACTGTTGGCCCTTATTTCTTAAACTTGAGGCGACAGCATAAACAAGTTAAAGAAAACTTTTTTTTTGTATTTCATTCTTCTGCCTGGTTTCTTGTCCAACGAGCTACTCTTTAAATATATGCAAGTGAGCGCTTGTGAAAATGTTTCTTTGTTTTTTCCTATACTTGCCCTTTATATTTCTTTTTTCGTTCCCATTCTCAGCTATTCTTTCCTTTATTCAGTTTTTCTTTCCTTTACTTTAAAAATCTTAATACTGATTTTTAAAAAATATTAACATTTAGGATTATCTGACATTTGTGCATATATATATATGCATGTATTACAAATATATAAACTGGTATTCCATTTAATATGGACTTTATGCAAATGTGCATGCTTGTAGGTGTTTGTGTATATGTGTACATATATGAAGACATTAAGTGAATTCGAATGTAAAGTAACACAGGTAAAATTATTTGGAGTAACATGTGAAACTAATAGGAAAGAGAAAAATGAGTCGTATATTTCCTTTTTATCCATGTATGACCAGTCCTTAGCTGATAAAAATTCTTCCAGGTTAGTAAGACTATGCCAGGGTACATCTGCTGAGCATCAGACTCTTAATGAGTCTTGAATGCTCTGCGTATATGTAGGTGTACTATGAGAAGTATTAAAAAGTTATAAAGACCTAACTAAATCAGCAGAAAATCAAGGCTATGGGTAACAGAATGGAGTCTCCAGTGGCACAAGAGACACTGTCAGTGAAGCGACAGTGTACCTTCACTGGTTTATGTGTATCCATGGTCTTGGGTAAGGCACTGCTGCAACTAGCATGTTTTCCCGTGGCAGCTTGCTGCAGGTTAAATGACAGGCTGAAGAGCATTGTAAGTGGAGAGCGTAATTCTAACCAGCATAAACTCTAACCATCCTCTCTTGGTTTATTTCTTCTCTAAAATTGTAGGCATCCAATAGGATTCAAGAATCCAAAAATCAGTATAGTCATATTATGCAAGAAAGAGAAACCTTGCTGATAAAAATGAGTGCTTTGGAGCAAGACAAAGCCAGGCTGCAGAGATTGGAAGAGGAGCTGAACCGTTTGAAAGTTACCCTGGAATCAGAGTCTCGTTTGAAGCAACGCCTGGAAAGCGAGAAGCAGCAAATCTTGAATGACCTTAATCAGTGGAAGAGCCAGCACTCCCGGACAGAGGAATCCATAAGGAAGATCCAGTGTGAGAGAGAGAAGAGTGAGAGGGAGAAGAACACCCTAAGGAGTGAGATTGAAAGGCTGCAGATGGAGATCAAACGGATCGAGGAGAGATACCGGTGCCGACTGGAAGAGACTGCTGTCAAAAACCAGTCAGAGTTAGAGTCTGAACGTCTCAGGCTGCAAAGAGAAATTGAGAAACTCAAGCAACGCCCATATGGGTCCCACAGATCTACGCAGACTGAGGAAGACTTTTGTATTGATGCCTCCAAGTTGCTATTCAGTGGGCTGCGGAAGAAGATTACAGCAATGCAGCTGTATGAGTGTCAACTGATAGACAAACTCACACTGGATAAACTGCTAAAGGGGCAGAGGTCAGTGGAAGAAGTCGCGGCTGACATTGAACCCTACCTCAAAGGGGCAGGTGCTATTGCAGGGGTGTCTCTTTCACCCAGACAGAAGTACTCTTTTGTTGAGGCCAAACGGAATCAGCTGCTTACAGCAGAAAATGCAGTGCTGCTCTTAGAAGCCCAGGCAGCAACAGGAGGTGTGATAGACCCACACCGAAATGAGATGTTAACCGTGGACAGTGCTATCGCCAGAGATCTGATCGAGTTTGATGACAGAGAACAAATCTATACAGCAGAAAAGGCTATTACAGGATTTAAAGATCCTTTCTCAGGCAAAACGGTGCCAGTATCTGAAGCTATCAAGAAAAACTTGGTTGACAGAGAAACTGGGATTCGTCTGCTTGAAGCCCAGCTGGCTGTAGGAGGGATCGTTGATCCTGTCAACAGTGTTTTCCTACCCAAAGATATAGCTTTATCTCGTGGGTTGATTGACAAAGACCTGTACAGGATCCTAAACAACTGCCAAGGCACTACAAAGAACTTCATTGATCCCACCACCAAAAAGGCAGTGACTTACATGCAGCTGAAGGAAAAATGCAGGATTGAGCCACACACTGGTCTGCTTCTCCTCCCAGTGCAGAAGAGGAGTATGTCATTCCAAGGAATCAGGCAGCCCGTCTCAGCAGATGCACTGCTCGAGGCTGGAATTATTAAGGAGTCAACAAGGAACGACTTGGAAAGAGGTGCAATTACAGTGGAAGAAGTGAGTGAGAGAATTATTGATTTCCTTCAGGGCTCTAGCTGTATTGCGGGTATTTACAATGAGGCTACTAAAGAGAAACTTGGCATTTACCAGGCTATGAAAATAGGTTTGGTTAGACCGGGGACAGCCCTTGAACTCCTAGAAGCCCAGGCAGCCACAGGGTTCATAGTGGATCCTGTCAGCAATGTGAGGCTGCCCGTTGAGGAAGCTTACAAAAGAGGCCTTGTTGGAATTGAATTTAAGGAGAAACTTCTGTCTGCTGAAAGAGCTGTCACTGGGTACAAAGACCCAGAAACTGGAAACATCATTTCTCTGTTTCAAGCCATGAACAAAGAGCTCATAGAGAGAGGCCATGGCATTCGTTTGCTGGAGGCCCAGATCGCTACCGGAGGAATCATTGACCCCAAAGAGAGCTACCGCTTGCCAGTAGAGACAGCCTACAAGCGTGGCTACTTCAATGAGGAGCTCAACCAGATCCTTAGTGACCCAAGTGATGACACCAAAGGGTTCTTTGATCCCAACACAGAGGAGAACTTGACTTACTTGCAGCTGAAAGAAAGATGCATAAAGGATGATGCAACAGGGCTCTGCCTTCTGCCCCTGAGAGAGAAGAAGAAGGTGGTGCACACCTCACAGAAGAACACCCTTAGGAAGCGCCGGGTTGTCATTGTAGATCCAGAAACAAACAGGGAAATGTCTGTGCAGGAGGCATACAGCAAAGGCCTCATAGATTATGACACCTATACAGAATTAGCTGAACAGGAGTGTGAGTGGGAAGAAATAACTATTACAGGATCAGATGGTAGCAGTAGAGTAGTCCTTGTCGACAGAAAAACAGGTAGCCAGTATGACATCCAAGATGCTATTGATAAAGGTCTGGTTGAGAGGAAGTTTTTTGACCAGTACCGTTCTGGCAGTTTAAGCCTGACACAGTTTGCAGACATGATTTCCTGCCGTAACGGCACTGATGAGGTGTTTCGTCATGAGTCGGTGACTCGATCTCCCACAGTGCTAAGTGTCAGGAGTTCTTCTTCGCTGATCAGGAGCGGTTCTTTCTCAGAGACCCCAGAGGAGTGCAGTCCCATTGCAGCCATATTTGACACAGAAAACTTGGAGAAAATCTCCATTTCAGAAGCTATACAGCGGGGCATTGTGGATAGCATCACCGGACAACGGTTACTTGAAGCCCAGGCCTGCACAGGGGGCATAATATGCCCTACCACAGGCCAGAGGCTTTCGCTTCAGGAAGCCACCAGTCAAGGCATCATTGATCAGGATATGGCCACACGTCTCAAACCAGCCCAGAAGGCCTTCATAGGGTTTGAAGGCATAAAGGGTGGACGCAAGAGGATGTCAGCAGCAGAAGCAGTGAAGGAAAAATGGTTGCCTTACGAGGCTGGGCAGCGGTTCCTTGAATTCCAGTACCTCACTGGAGGTCTCGTGGACCCAGAAGTGCGTGGAAGAATAAGTACCGAAGAAGCCATTAGGAATGGGTTGATTGATGGTCGCGCTGCCCAGAAACTGCAAGACACGAACAGCTATCCCAAAATTCTGACCTGTCCCAAGACCAAACTGAAAATATCCTACAAAGATGCAATGAATCGGTCAATGGTGGAAGATATCACTGGGCTTAAACTCTTGGAAGCAGCCTCTGTTTCATCTAAAGGCATATCCAGTCCCTACAATGTCTCCTCAGCACCTGGCTCTCGCTCTGGCTCTCGCTCTGGCTCACGTTCAGGCTCACGCAGTGGATCTAGGAGGGGAAGTTTTGATGCATCAGCAAGCTCGTCATATTCTTACTCATACTCAACCTTCAGCAGTGGGTCTATTGGGCGCTAATAACAAGCGAGGGAGTGTGTCTGCATTTTAATATCGTTTAGATTATTCTATATCCCCTTTCCTAAAAAAACCCCAACAACAACAAAGTAACCCAAAGCAAAACACTTAAGTCTTTTCTGGGTGTGTTCAATTTCTCTTCTGAAAAAGCTGTAAAATGCTTGAGTGCAAATTTATGGAATATACATTAAGGGATGCAAAAGGTCGTATTTGTTAATTTTGAGTTTTGGTTCCCATTTCCTTTTACTGTTTGGATTTTAATTGGTCTCTGTATATTTTAAATACTCTGCTATATGCCTTCTATTATCTGTAACTGTCAACCCATAAGCTGATAACTGAGGTTTAAAAGTCTTGCAATAGTTAATTTTTTTCCGCATAGACCTTTTTTCAATTTGCTATCATGAAGAAAAAATACTAACAATATGGACAGAAAATGCCTTTAATATTGGCTTAGAATCTATACTATAACATGAAAAGCTCTGTCTTCCAGATGGTCTACTTCTCTGTGTTTGGCTAGCCATTTTCTTAAGCATAACTTGGTGGATATAAAGGGCTATTATTAGGCTGGGCTTTTGTTTTACTGTTACCCATATATATTTTCTACTGTTTTTCTTGACTTCCATGTAACGAAAAAAAATTATCTAACTGCACCAAGTGAGCTATTCTGGGCAATAAACTTTTGAAGTTTTAAAGTATTTGTTGTGTGCTTATTAAATTTAGCTATGGACATTCTTGGAGGTACAGGTTAGCGAAGGAAACATGTTAAAAAGTAACAAGTACTAGCTTTGTCATAAAATAGTGCACAGGCACATTATTTTTAATGATGGATCAGCATCATCAAAAATATTTATGAATGCGGACTTCTGATTCTGCATTTTCAGTAGGAAAATGAAGATAGCACCAGTAATGGAAACTATGCCCCTAGAAGCAGAAAGCCAGTTTCTGCAGTTGGTTACAGACTCGATGATGACCAGAAGCATATTTCTTCTACTCGTGATCCAGCCCATTTTCTCTGCAGCTACAAGGGACTGAGTCAGATTCTCCCTTACACATCAGTGTAACTTTGGACAACGAGCAGAACAAAGATATCGTGACGGGGCTTAGCCGACCAGTATGGTGGCCCAGAAGGATCTTGCAAAACCTGAACAATCACCTCCTGTAATGTCCTCCCACCTCTTCTGCTGGCTCCTGAAAGCCTACTTTGAGAAAATAGTGAGAGTCTGTCAGTGTTTGCATGATGTCTTGCTGTTGGCAGCCTGCTGACTCCTTTTACAGAGCTGAGACACCAGAGCAGGACTGAGTGACCACAAGATTAGAGGACACAATGGGGTTCAGCTGCCATGAATGCTCTTCAGCCAGAGCAGAAAATGATTTGTATACATCAAGACCGTCCTGTCTTCTCCCTTTTGCCATGCAGTGCAGATGCCTCTGGGTAGGCATTATGTTCTTAGCAGGGTGATCACTTACAAGAATTTAGTATGGTTGTAGACAACTGCCAGTACAGAGCTTTAATGAAAAAACTATTTCCCAGTACCTGAAATAAATTCTTCCTGTAAGTAGTTGAAAGTGTTGCCTGAAGCACATACCTGCTTTTAGCCATCTACCACGTAGGAACTCCACCTGTCCATCAATTTTTATCAGTTGCTACAGATAGAAAGAAGCTGATAGGCACAAATGCTAATTAATGTTAATGATGCTGCCTCATTTCTATACCATGTTCCTTTTCTGCTGGGTTTTGATACTGCTGTCTCTGGCTCAAGTGTACCTTCTAGCCTCAAAAACATTTCTAGTGTTTTCTGAAGATGAGAGCTGTGTATAAAATCTCTGCCATATATAAAGTGTCCTCAGTCACTGGACTAAGAAATTAAAAGGGATGGTACAAGTTGGTGGTAGAGAGCTCTATAGAAAGTAGGTGAGAAAGTGCATTCCGTCTCTGACGAAACTCCACAGCTTTGGAGGTTTCTCTCTACAGCAAGAGTTCATTAGCTGTACTGTAAAGGAAGAGCTGGTGTCTGAATGGCTTTCTGACTGCTAGGGAGAAGCAGCTCTGTAAAAAAATCACTGCTTTATTTAATCCTAAGCATTTCTGCAGTTTTAAATGGCTAGGAGGTGCCTGGGCTCTACAGTAAAAATAAAATTGGTCATTACTAAAGGAAAGTCTGCTATTGGGTGCATGCACCCCTGCGGTCTGCCTGGGCTGGGGAATCCTGTGCACTCTTTGTGGCAGAATTGCCACAGGACTGGGCTTATGTTTTGCACAAGCCATTCCTGATATCTCTGGTAGGTTATTTAAAGCTCCGTCTTCACATATTACCTTTTTTTTTACTGCTGGATCTACCTTCTGTCTTATTGTGGTAGCCTAAATGTAAGACCATCTCCCAGAAATGATGACATTGTTTTCTCCTTGCATACACTCCAGCAGCAGATAGGTAGTGTGACATTTGTCAGCGATGGCCTTATACAGCCAGAGGTGTTTGGTGCAGGAGACCCAGGTGTCCAGGGCTGGAGTAGCAGCTGAGCCAGAGTAGGCAGCAGGTGGGGCAGGATACTGAGAATGCAGGGTGCTAAAGAGATAAGTGGAGAATTTTCCTCCACCATGAAAAGGTGCTGAGGAAGGAACTTAAGGAAGAACCTCCAGGGCTGAAGTTTGGCAGTTACTGTGGGGAGGTCAGTCAGCAGAGAGAGGCGTGTCAGGTGAGTGCATCCAGAAGGGCAAGGTGTTGTGGAGCTGAGGAGGGTGGTTTTGTGGTGGTGTCTGGAGTTTGTGAGATAGGAGACCCATGCCGGGGATTTGAAGACCAGGTAGACTGTGGTTTGTTATGGTGTGCTGTTTGGGTGGGGGGCACCCAGAGAGATGAGTGTGGGGTGGCTGCTGTGGATTTGGAGCAGGATGTTTGTAGGCTCTATAGCTCTTCTGCACCAAAGGTGAAATGAACCTTGTTCCTACATTTTAAAATAAAGACTGGCAGCTTTGGATGACTACTGCTGAGACAGAAATTCCTTAATATTGAAAAGCCAGAATAAACTTGTTGGTCCACCCTGTGGCTGTGAGCACTTCCCCACGCAGGAGGAGGGTTGGGTGTGCCTATCAGCAGCCTTGTGGTTTGCAGTCAATCCTCTGAACTTGCTGTCTCCTGCTTCCTCCCTGTGCCTTGGGGTAGGTGATGCTCACCCTGTTCAATGGCAAATGGTTGCCCAGTGTGCTGACTCATCTCCTACAGCTGGGGAAGGTTCAGTCATTAGCAGGGTCAACTCCTTAGAGATTTGGGCTTTGCTCTGAACAGGATTGGAATTTATTTCTGAGAGTTCTATTGACTGAGTTAATGGTCTTGATGTCATGAATTTGCTGTCCTTCGGCTTGAGGCTGGGAAATGACTGCTGCTTAGGCCCCAAAGTATGTAAGGCACCATATGGTTTGTGCAAGGCAGCAGCGCTCAACCCAGAATTTTGTTTGTCTTATGCTATTTGGAAATGTGCATGTGCCGTGGTTAATTAATAGCTTAGCCTTATAAATATGAAAGAGGGGTGGGGAGACTTACAGAATAGCAACTATGTGATTTAGTGTAAAATTCTCTGAATTATTTTTAAATTATAAGTACTTACGTAGAAAGTGGGTTTTGGTTGGTCTTGGATTTTTTAGGTTTTATTCCCATTTCTATACACTTTTATAAAATAAATCTGGACGAACATTCAGCAAGACTTTAGCAAAGGAAAACCTAGGCTGTTCTGAGATGAGCAGAATTTACTTGTCGTGTGTAACTCTCTCAAAATATGCTATAATTGAAAATACTCTTTTTACATACCCAAACAACTTGAGACTAATTCCTAGGCGCCTCAAGGCAGGCTGTCCATAGGCTCTCTGCTTCTTTCTGACCTGTGTTTGCTTGCCTGGTGTTTAATGATAATGCACCTGTGATTTGAGGTCAACTTTATTTTTTGTCCTCACAGTTATATCAAATGCACAGTTGGTACATATATAACTGCATCATATAATAAAGAAAAAGCAGTATTTGGGGCTCCATTCATTATCCCTCGGAGTCAGTTTCTGCTTTAGTAGTTTATCAGCAAAGTATTTTATGGTAGAGTTAGTCCATGGGGAGTCTCCCTTAGAAGGGCTGAATATCCATCTGTTAGTACATCAGATATTGAAGCTACTGATCCCTCTGTAGATTCCTGTTCTGTTGGCGGGCTGGGGATGTATGTAATGCAGACCTTTGCTTCACACAGTCCAGGTGAAACAGGGTGTGCTGGATGCCCAGGGTGGCTACTGTGTCTGGGGGGGGATGTGTTTTGCCTGGCTGCTTATCTCTGGCAGCCACAGGATATCCAGCAGACCTTGAAAAGGGAAAATGAGGCTATATAAAGGAAATAAGCCGTAAGAGTTGACTCCTCACTGTCCACCACAAAGTCATCTGCTTATGCTGCTCTGACCAGGAGAGACTCTATGAGAAGGGGTGAAATACACTAGTGTAAATCTTGAGGATCTGAATCCAGTGCGTGCTTCGGAGAAAATCAGTATCGTGAGCAAATGGTGAGGATTAGGAGGTCAATGTGAATTGGCCTCAAATGGTGAGATCCATGGGAACGGACCAGCAAAGCATCGGGGAGGGACATGCCTTCTCTTAAGTGCTGCACCCTCCTCATGCAAATGGACTGGGGGGTCCTCATTGCTTGCTCGGTATATGGCAAATACTTCAATGAGGGTGGCTGAGTTACTGGGCACTGAAAAGGCCGCTAGGAGACAGAGCAGCTTTCTCTTCCTTTTCTTCAACGCGCCAAGGGCCACACTTGTGCTGTTTCTCTCATCAAGGCCCTAGGGACACATCCCATTATCTGCTTATCCGGTGGCAACTGTCGAACAAACTCAGTTTCTTGCAGAGATTAAATGATTTCTGTGATTCTAGCACAGCTAAAACAGTAAATACAGAGGAGCTGCTGCTGAGTGTCTGACTACAGATACTGTTGAGTATCTGACTACAAAGAAACCCTTTGCTGTATAAAAAGCCTTCCTGCTCTTAGGAAGTTGGGTTTAATGGCTGAATCAACGTTAAATAGAGGACAAAACTATTCAATAAAAGGTGGCTGTCATTCAGTGTGTATACTACCTCTGAGACCTTGGCATCCACCTAAGCCAGGGAGACCTCTGCCCAAATTGCCCTTCTACCCTTTACAGCCTTTGTCTCCTGCCTGATACAAAATAAGAGAAGCACGTCTGCTCACCATGCAATTCTGCTTTGTGAACTGACCCTGGGGACTTTTGGGTTCCTACCTGGTTTCCCAGCTGCTCCCTTCACTCCAGGAATCCAATAGGTCCTCTGGGGCCAGGCTTACCATTAAGTCCAGGCAGATCAGGTTTTCCCTCTTTTAAAATGTTGCGCATTTTTTTTATTTTAAAATTAGGCCAAGAGTAATGTGTTTGTTTTATTTTTCCTCCTATGAAAACAAAATACTGAAAGTTGGTGGGTTTTTTTTTTGTTTGTTTTTACAAGCAACCAAGGATAGAACTGGGATAGTGCTTGGTTTCTTGGCTGAGCTAAGGAGTTTAAAAACATAATCTGATGTTTCATTTTCATATGGTTTTATTTTTAAAGCTTTATGATTAAATTTAGTTCAGTTTTAAAATGTTGCTATAAACATTTGCATTTAGGAAATATCAGGAAAATCTTTAAGCCTCTCTAGCTTTTTTTTAATTATTTGTAAAACTGTTCATGGCATTTACCACAAGTTTCAAAACAGATCTAATTGATCTGGTGGTGTTTGGTTTTCTGGGAAATGATGTGGGAGGGGCAGGAGGGAGGAGAGTAGGAGGAATGCATTTATCTATATTCTGGGAACTTTAGAGCCTCCATTTCTTTCAGATTGGTCTTAGAGCTTCCAATCCAATCTGTCCAATTTTATTCAGCTTATCTGTGGACGCTCTGCCGTGCAAGTTGGAGGAGGAAGGGCATGGGTTCCAACACTGTTTGACAAAGATAACAACCTTGGCTTTTGCAGACAACTTGGTTCTTATTAAGTGAATCCTGTAGCAGAATGCAGAAAAATATTGAAATTTTGCAATCTGACAGGCCTCAAAACATAAGAGAAGTGCCATGCCTTTTACGTCCAGCCTACAAAGGACTCCTATACTATCAATGACTGTCCGGCATGGACCATAAATGGCACACCAGTCAACATGATTGATCTGGATAGTTCTGAAAAATACCTGGGTGTACCTATGTATAGACTCATGGGTTGGAATATCTAAGCCAGAACTACTAGAAAAACTGAATGAATGGTTAAAGGGGATTGGGTAGGCTCCATTGAAGCTGTTTCAGAAAGTGGACATCTTGAAGAGATACACTATCCCATGATGTACTTAGCAGACTAAACTGATGTCAGAGCCATGTAATTACAAAACCTTGATCTGGCAATTTGAGCAGCTGTCAAGGATTAGTTACACTTATCTACCTGCATGTACCTGTGATGCCACCCTGTATGCCAGCACTCGGGATGGAAGGATGGGTATTACAGTACTCTCTGGACTAATTCCTAGTGTGCAGGTCCATAGGCTGCATCGAATTGCTCAGTTTGACACCGTAAGATGGGTCATCCAGCCAGAAGGTATAGAGAAACAGTATGAAAAACTATGGCTTGTGGCAGGTGGTAGCAAAGAGAAAATTCCACTGATTTGGGACCCCAGAGGAGTCATGGTGATCTCAGAAGTTGTGAGCAATGAGGAATCAGTCTTGGGATGAGAGATATTGCTCCGAAGGTCATCTTTCTGAGGCGCTGTGACTGGTGAAAGCAGGAATTTTTTAATTGGACCAAGCTGCTGTCTCAGGGCTGTGGGATTACCAACCTTGAAAAGGATAAAATTAGTATCAACTGCATTGAATATGACTGGGGCATTCCTCACAGAGAGGCCATCACAGTGTTACAGTTCAGAGCTAACGTCTACCCCACAAGAGAATTTTTTGCAAGAGGCAGGCAGATGCTCAAACTAGGAACTGTCTACATTGTCAAGGAGAGAGAGAGATTTGCTCACGTATTATTTGTTATTGCCCTGCAGTTCAAGATGCTAGGATGAAGAGACACGACCTTTTATGTGAACTATTGGCAGAGGAAGCAAGAAAGAATGGGTAATATTTCAGGAGCCACTTTTAAAAGATCATCAAAATGAATTATAGAAAATTGACCTGATATTTGTCAAGGGAGGTCAGACCTTTGTGGTAGATATAACTGTTGGATATGAGAGTAAACCATCATCACTTGCTGATGCAGCAGCTGAGAAAGTTAGGAAAGATCAATGTCTAAAGGAGCAAGTCCAGGAGGTGGCAAATGCCAGTAATATAAAATTAATTGGATTTCCTACATGTCCACATGGGAAGTAGTATGAAGGCAATTATGGACTGCTAGCTGAATTGGGACTCTCAAGTTCCTGGCAAGAGAAGGTTGCCTGTTGTCTTTTGAATCTGGCTTTATTTACATCTGTGGACATTGTACAAATATTCATGAGTGAAGCAAGAACTATTGTAAAATCTTAATTGACTATAAATAAATTGATTTTCCTTTTTTTTTTCTAAGGTAGGAGCTGGACCCCAATGAGGAGTGAAGGAGAGAGGTGGGAGCCACCTGATAGTACGTAGGGATGAAAAGGGACTTGGTATCATGATGTGTCATCTTTCCCACAGACACCAATCACCAGCCTTATTTAGGTGCACAGGCCACCTCTGCTTAACCTGGAAAAAGAACATGTATATGTTTGATAAATAGCCTGGGAACTTTAGAGTCTCCATTTCTTTCAGGTTGTTATTGGAGCTTCCAGATCCAATAAGGAACATGCTATACCCATTGCGAGCTCCTGGTGGGAAATGTTTGAAGACAGGGTGCAAACTCTTCTCTAGTGGCTGCCCCCTCCTCTTACTGCTGGCTCTCCAAGGTGGTATGTGTGAGCTCCAGTCACATCCAATATCCAGTTCCACAAGAGTACACTGGACACTTACCTACTGTGTGCGATGTCGAAGTGAGAGTGCTTGTTACGTTACATTGTGATAGGCCATGATAGTTTGTGGAGAGTCAGCACAGACTATTGCTGTTCTGGTTTGACCTCTGCTCCCTGTGACTGAGCTAGGACTGAGTTTTGGTCTCTGCTGCATTATGCTGCCACAGCTTTTACCTTTTTCCCAGGTGGCTCTGCCATCCTGGGAGGCCCTAGCGGACATGTCACAGGGCTGTGATCTCATTGCAAT
>VYXH01000903.1:26914-46975 GCA_013397275.1 Burhinus bistriatus | reverse complement strand
CCAATTTTCTTTGTTTTTGGATTTGAAACAATTATTTTTTTTTTTTTTTTTTTTTTTTTCTGAGCAGTTGTATATATTTTTTCTTGTTGAAAGCCATGTAGGATTGAAGTTTATACATACCCGCACTGAAAGAAATGACTAAGAACTGTAGCAATGCCAGTGTTTCTGAAACTATTAGTGGGAAAAAAAAAAAACCCACCCGCAATTCCTGGCACTGGCACATTTTGTGTGTCTTCTATTCTGGTGATGCTCTGGCAGTGCTATTACAGTTTATCCATGCTGTCATTATATCCCAGTCCTCAGTGTTGTATAACTAAGTTATGCGAATTTGGTCCAGACTGAAAAATGCCGTTATGACTTTAGCTCTGAAGGATTTTAACCTCAAATTACAGACTTGCATTCAAACCATCTTATTCATTAAATTAAATTGTGGAATGAAAGGTTCATAGCGCTCATAAAGCCTTTTTGGTAAGGTCAAATTCTGCCCCTGGCACATAGCAAACAAATGAGCGTAAACTGGAGGGGGAATCTTGTAGGCTGTCATTAATGGCTTTCACCAAACCATTAACGTAGCCTCAGGGCTGAAGTACCTTGTGTGGTCACTGGCCTGTGTTTAGAAGTATAAATGCCCTTGGCTTGATAGGCTAATATAATTGGATAAAGACCACTTTATTAGGAGGAGTTCAAATGAGTCATTGCTACTCAAATTGTATTTGCAGCTGAAAATGAAAGAGGAAAGTTAACTTTGCTTGTGCTGTATTTATTTTCTCTTCTAAGCCTGGAAAGGGAAGTCCAAATACTAATAAATGTAAATTTGCTTTAATTCTGCTCATCCTGTTGACTGCATGGAAAGAAGTTTATTGAAGTCAGTGGGCTGACAGTAAAAAGCACTTGGACCTGCTGACTGCAGTGGACAGCCTTTCTGCTCACTTGGACAACTCTACAGGAGCTGCTGGCTGAACTTTAAGGGAGAGAGAGCCTGAGGTAGTTGAAGGGAGAGTTGGAGTGATGCGAGCCTGCCGGAAAACTTTAGAAAAAGGGAACATGAATAGAGAAGTGTGGATGAAACGCAGCTGAGGTACTGCAGAGCGGCATCCTTTTTTAAGCACGCATCCTTGGCTTGGCCCCTGGCAGCCCCCCAGAGAGCGCCCCGGTGCAGGCAGTTGAATAGCCTGTATGTAGTCAATGCTGCCGTTAGGTTGGAGGTGTATTTTTGTTTGGATTTTAAACCCCGTTGGCAGCTTGCCACAGGGAAGAGGGGCTGTAGCTAAGTAATAGTAAACCACATTCATCCTTGTAAATGGACTGAATAATATTAGTTTACATTTGGAATGAATCTGACCCAGTATCTTACTGTAAACCTGAAGTTTTTGCTCAACAAAAAGTCAGTATGAGCTATAAATACTTCTCCATTGCTATTCATACTAGAGATTTAGGACAGAGCACATCACATGTGGAAGAAGTCTCACTTTGCTGAGGTGAGATCTTGCATTATTTTAGCATTAATTGAATCTGTTAAAAAAACAAGGGTAGCCATAAGTGTTTTGTATCATAAAAGGGGTATTACGTACTACCTGGGAACAATTTCTCAAAGAAGTGTTGTAATTGTTTTGCTGACTATGCTTTACATTCCCAGAAAAGGGAGATGGCTATCATGTTGTAGGCGAATTATGTATTTGTTAAGTGCTAACCTAAATCATAACTGCTCACTATGTGTGTGCTGGAGTCCCTCACTCCAGAGAAAGCATGTATTCATGCCAAATTTGGACCAAAATGGAGAAATGATTCGAGGGAAGAAGATGCAGTAACAAGCGGAAATGGGTATTGACACAGTGTATGAAAGGGAACAGCAGGTAAGCGATTAGATTTCTTTATCTTCACAGATAAGGTTGGAAGAGACAGCTGAAAGCAGTCTGGTTTTCTCAGATACGGAGGGAAGACTTGTGTGTACATTCCACAGACTCACAGAATTGTCCCTGAAACACAAATGCAGCAGAACTACGGCTCTGGACCAGTTCCTCCTCTTTAGGAAGGGATGAGAATTCCCTCTTAAGTTCTTATCCTCTGCCTTCCAGCTCTGCAGATGAACTCCTGAAACCTTCCACAGCTGTGAGAGGTGGAGGTTGCCATCACCTGGGACTGTGGTGTAGCTTGTCATGTGAGGCAGAATATTTGAGCAGGTAGTTGAATGATGTCATTTCAATGCAGGTTCTTGTAGGACAAAATTAATGTATTTCATTGCGGACTTCTGAGCTTTGTTTATAAAATGCATATGGTAAAGTCAAGGAAAAAAATACGTTCTTCAAATCTGCACAAACTATGCTTTCATGTAGTTAAATTTTAAATCCTTACAACCTTTGCCTGAAATACAAAGCTCTTTGGTTGAGGGGAAGAATAATAATAAAATCATTTGTCTTTATTTCAAGCAAGATTTGAGGTGTATTTTTTGTTTGTTTGTTTTGGCAAGGTGATGCTGTAGGGATTTGGGATATGCAAGGTGTCCCTCTCTGTGTACCCAAAATATAATTCATCTCCACCACAGCCCTATCCTGTATGTTTGTGGTTAAATCTGAAATTAATCCAACAAGGCAGGATGCTGAGTCTTCTTTTATAAGAGCATAAGGTAATATCCAAATGGAAAAAGCTGTTAAATTGCTTTGGCATATATGATAAAGAGATTTTCTAGGGTGAAGAAAACAATGGAAAGAACTCATTGTATCAGAAACACTCCTCTGAAAGTAGCAGTGCGTTTAGGTTTTGCTGTCGTGTTAATTGTCTTCTGGAAGTCTGCTGAGAGACAGCATTAACTTCCTTGAAATAAAAACGTTTTTAAAATTTTTTGCTTTAAACTCAACTTCTGAAAGCTATTTCAAGAGTGCCAAATATGAGTAGCCCACTTAGCCTTAAGTTCTCACAGTTGTTTTTTGGAATATAAGTTTATGTTTCTGAACTATCAAGCTTTTTTAAAACATGGTAAGTGATCATATAAATCTGCCTCCCCACCTCCAAAGCTTTATCCCTAAATGCGTCCATTTTGCAGAACACAGGCTCACTCACTGGGCATTGAATTTTGGACTTTCCCAGACATACTGGTTGCCTCTTACTGAGTTGAGCGTTCCTGAAGCACTGGGGTGCTCTGTTTGCCCCCACCTCCCTGGGGGCACTGTCAGTGGGATCTCCTTTGTGTGTTTTGTTTTGTTAATGTGTTTTTTTGGTTTGTTTCCCACCCCCCACCCCCCCTGGCAAGAACATATTTCAAACTAAGAAAAGTCTTTTTTTTTATATAATTGGAATAAGCAGACAGAAGGTCTATTACTGCATTATAGTTTATACCCCAAAGTTATAATTTCATGTGCTAATTGCTAATGGGACAGACAAAAGCTTTTTAGGTTAAAAAAAAAAAAAAGAATGCTGCAGGCTTTACACGGTTCTATTTTTATTTTAACTAGTTCTTGAATGGTGTATCCGAGAACATGTAGCGACCTTTGGTTGTTTATTAAGGTTGCCCAAGATATGACAGGTCAGAACTAGGGCAATAAAAGTTTGTATTTTATGTGTTTAGATCTTAAGCCCTTTGACTTTCATTTTCAGAGTAGCAATGATAAGCCAAGACAGGAGTCAAGGTCAAAGTAGTAATTGGTGTTTCTCTTGCTTTTTCTTGGCTTCTGCTCACTTAAGGAAGTTTCAAGCTGCGTGTGTAGTGGAGAGATGTGTTGCTGGACCACACAGGGCTGGATCAGAAATAAACCTTGTTCCCCTCGAAAGCTGGCAGTGTAAGGAGTCCCAGCAGCAGCTGCTGCACACCACTGATCCTTTCTTACTCCTTGAGAAGATTGCTACCGCAGATTCCACCTTATTCAAGCGTAGCGTGGATATGACTCATGTATTTTCAGTTGTATTCATCTATTTATTCTATTTACTGAAAGCAAAGTATGTTCTGTCTGAGGAGTGGGAGTTGCAAATCCTGGCTGACAGAAGAAAGCTAGAAGTGGCCATAGGACAGGGGAGAGAAGGGTATCCCAGGCTGGCTGCAGTCTCGGGTTGTAATTTGGAGGTGTTGGAGCATACAACTTGCATGTCCCAGTTTGTCCTGCTGAATGGGGACTGATTTACCAGGTCACTGTGTGACAAACAAGCAAGCAATGATTTACTGTGCTCTATACAGTACTGCTAAGCGCTGATCTGGGTAACGGCTCTATGGTGGGACTGATAGAAACTTGAGCTTGCCCTTCCACAGCACTGTGATATTTTATTTGAAAGCAAAGGAGCAAGATGTCTACAGTAAGGCTGAAGACAGCTGATTTTTATCTTTTTCATTCACAGTTAATTTTTATAAGAGATGTTGATTATGGTTCTCCAAATATAAAAATAGTTTTAAAAATAAGAACTTGTGTAATAGCAATTTACTGATTTAATCTTTTTTTTCTTCTTATAGAACAGCATACCGGTCCCCTAGCATAGCAGAAAACATTAACTCTGAAATAAGTTTTGGAATAGTTAATGCTATATTTTCTTTTTTTGTTGTTTGTTTCTGTAATCTAAAAATCTGTCTGGATTCCAGTATTTGGAAATACTTTTTTTTAACCTAGTTTCTATTTCAAGTCTTCCTTTCAGTCTGACATTATGAATCCAGCATAAATGCATCCTTCAAGAACTGGAGAAACTGCTTTTTCATTGTTTGGCAGCCACAGTCCTCCTCCCTTTCTGATTTCAGGGGAGAAGAATTAGGCAGTAGTGGCAACAAGTCACGTTCTGGGGATTGCATCAAGATGTGCTTGGCACTGCTGGAAAGTCATGCTGGCACAATGCAAACCTTGGTAAGGCGCAAAAGTGTTTTGCCCCGGTTTTCGTGCAGTTACATCTTTTGCGAGCTCTTGGGGATATGACAATTTTCTCCCGTTCAGGATGCTTGCTGAGGGTTTATCTCGCCTAAGATGAAAGAAAACTTTGTGCCTTGTACGCATTGATTAAAACTGGCAAGAGTAGCGTGAGCACCACATCTCTGAAGCCTTCTGTGTATGGAGCAGCAGCCAAGCCTTTCTCCGTGTTTGTTTGCATTGTTTAAACTGAGTGTTGTCTTTGGCTCTTGACTCAGTACAGTTAACAAATAGATGTTTTGCCCCTGAAGGAGAGGTTTGTTTTTCTTATTGCCTGGTTAATCCATTCTGAAGGTTACTCTACAATACAATTTACTATTACCTAAAACAAGTCTATTTATGCAACAGCACTTTAAAATAACTTATTTTACTTTCCTGTTCAGCTGTTAAAAAACTATTTCAGATTGCTGTTGCAAAAGACAGAGAATTCCAAAAATTGCCTGACTCAATTTCATTTTCATGCATGAAAAGTGAAATGCCAAGGAAAATTAAATGGTTTGGTAATCCTCTAAAACTGAAGGGATTATATTTTCCTCCTGTTTTCTCCGTTGTAGAAACTTGATGTTAAAAATATCATTACTCTTTAACTTTAGCAAGAAGAACTACATGTTAATTTAGGGTTCAGCAGAGTAAGATTTCTTGCTTATAAGGAAAGATTTATTCTGGTCTATGGTTTCTGTAGTTCATAGTAAATATTTAGATTTGCAATTAAATAGGCATATCCAAATGCAGTGCACATTAAAGCAGGAGTACAGTGAGCTTATAGAGGATGTCTGTGGAGCTTTTTCTTCACAGTTATTTAGAGCAAAATCTGGCTTCCTTTTTTTTGCCAGCTGTGTAGAGTTTTGGAGATTTAGGTAATTATATCCCTTCTTAAATTATGACTATGGCAGAACTAACTTTCCACGCTTTTGTGAGTGAAATTGGAAAGCAACAGAAATGTTTTTAAAGTCACTTAGTGGGTTGTGTAATATTTCTGTTGTACTTAGTCCAGTAGCCAAGTTTTTAAATCCCAAGTTCACAGCCTTAAAAAGTATATAGTCACATTATTATGCTGCTTAGACACCTTTTTTGAAATTTGCTTTGGATGTTGCTGCAGCCAAGCTGATAACCCTGAAGTTTTTTGCTGCTGTTCTTGTCTTGTGTAAAAACTTTAGGGTGAGTATGTATAGGTGTACTCTGTTTTGGATGTATAGCTAGCTTAGGTAATGACCAAGGAGATGTCTTTATTGCCTGTTTTTATGGACTATATTTGGTCAAGGACCATAGTACACTTGGCTAGTTTTCTTGTGGTGTTAAATAAGCTGAGAAAATGATTGTTCTGTGCTCTGAAATTTCCTTTATAACAATGCATTTCTCTTTGGTAAGAGTGTAGGTTTGCACTAGGTGTCTATTTATGATGGTAAATGCCTGAGAAATTCGAGTGTAATAAATACTTTTCATTGGTATTTTACACTAGTGTTAGCAACTTTTTTTAGATGTAGGTTGAGGTGAAAGAGAAGAGCAATGGCGTTTGCTGTTTTCTGGCATACTGGTGTCAAACTGATAGATTTGGACCTGATCTTTCTGCTCTTTCTGTTTACTGTACGTGGCATGACATAGGGTGGCACCAGCGTAGCTGTTTACCTTCATCTGCCACATCATCCTTACGAGAAGGCACGAGGCTGCCCTCCTGGTTTGTCGTGTTTGTCCCAGGGAAGGAGGTAGCAGGGGCAGATGTGCAGGGCTGGGTTTGGAGGACGGCGTGTGTAGGACTGTTTGCGTAGCTGCAGTGTTAGATGCAGAGTTATAAGTGATTTGACCAAGGCAGAGGAAGAAGTTGGTGCCAGAACCACAATGGGAACATGAAGATTTGTGACTCATGCTGTGCTTGAAACATTCCTCCAGCTCCAAAGGACCTGGAATCACCTCCGGTGCTTTTCTTTAGTAAAAGTAGGTAATTAAATAAAATTACAAACCTGTTGCATAAACATAGCAAGGAAAGGTACTGTCTCAACTTTTTCACTTTGTAAATCAAGACTTGACCCAGCAACTGATGACCACTTACAATTTTTCAGTAGTTGAACTGTTAGGATGGGGTATAGCTTGTATCTAGTTTGGTGGTTGTTAAATGTCTCACTGCACAGTGTAACATTTTAGGAAGCGCTTTGAGGAATTTGAGACAGTCTCGTTTCCAAACATGACAAAACTACCTTTGAAAACAGGACATGAATGCCTGACCAAATGCCTGCTGAGCGTTTTACCCAAGAATCTCTTTACTGCTGCGCTTTCTGTGCGTACTGAGTATGCTGTATTGTCAGATTACACACCGACGGTGGAAGAGATCTGTCACTACTGAGATGCTATTCCCTGTATTTTTCTGTTGTAATGTGAAGATAAATGTGCTTGACACTGTTGACTGATGTTAACTTTGCACGTGTACTAATTCTTTGTTTCTTTTGCACGTTTCAGAAATACGGCTACACGCACCTTTCTGCTGGTGACCTCCTTCGAGATGAACGAAAAAGGCCAGGCTCACAGTATGGAGAACTCATTGAGAACTACATTAAGGAAGGGGAAATTGTACCGGTTGAAATAACAATCAGCTTGCTGAAGAGGGTAAGGAAAGGGCTATTTCCTTGTTCGTTCACTCTTGCAGGCTAAGCAACAAAGCAGTGGCCATATTCTGGAAGAACTGCCTTTCCTCCGGTGTGAGTAGTGTGAAATGGCAGACACAGGTGCACATCGCGTACTGGGCTTCTCTTAGCAATTACTCATGTTTCTTCCTGGCTGGTTGGAGGGCAGTAGGTGATGGCCTCTGATACCTGGGGATCTGTGAGAGTGGATTTTGTTTATTTATTTATTTATTTAAGTAGCTCTAGGGAAATCAGTGAAACTCTGTATTTTTTATTTCCCTTAACTAGCTTTTGGACTGCTTGGTCAGCTCAGTCATATTTGACTGGAGGATAGAGGCCTTAAAGGTACTAAGTTTCCGTAAGTTTTATCAACAGATAGCCAGGTGAAGGAGAAGAGCACCTGCTAATGGTCCTGTGGAAAGAAAAGCTCCAGCCTTTAACCTTATTAGAGGTCCTGGAAAACAACCAGCGCATCTCCTGTAGGATAGGAATGGCTTCTGTTGCTCGTGGCACTAAATTTATCTGGACTTTTTCCCTTAGAATTAACTCTAGATCAGGGATGGTTTGGCATCTTCTTGTGTAACAGCACTTTCCAGTATCTTGTAGAAAATCAACTTTTAAAGCTGGGATTGTGTTTTAGATTTTTGAGCTTTATGAAATAGTGAGTTCAGTTTGAAAGAAGGCTATATTGGTGTATCGGTGAATTAATTAGCATGCATTGAAGGTGAAACAAAACCACATTTTGTAAATCTGCAATAATCCTAAGATAAATGCTTCTCAACTTACCATGTCAACATTTTGGGGGTAATTTAATAAGTAGATAAATGGTTGTATGTGCAGGAGATAATGAATTGAATTCTCTTTTTATCAGGCTATGGATCAAACAATGGCTGCCAATTCCCAGAAGAACAAGTTCTTGATTGATGGATTTCCCAGAAATGAAGATAATCTTCAAGGCTGGAATAAGACTATGGATGGAAAGGCGGATGTTTCTTTTGTTCTCTTTTTTGATTGTGACAATGAGGTAATGAAGTGTGTTATTCTGTAACTTCCTTTCTTGCTATAGTGTGAGAATCATTGAAGAAGAACAGTAAAACACTGTCAGGTAGTAAATGGACTAGTGTTAAGAGTAGAAGGAAAACTTGGTCTGCGAGTTTCAAGGATTTTTTGGCAACTTGTTTTTGCAGATGAAAAACTGCATGTTTTTGAAATAGCAGGCAGCTAATTACACTTGCTATGATCATATGCAAATTATATTGAAGAACTTCAGACAATTGCATTCTTAGGGAAAATTTATAAAAACTTTAAATACATTATACAAAATTATTTGGTTAATTTTTGGAAAATATTACTCGTTTACTCTTAGTAACTGTTATTTAGTCCAAAATGAACTTGATAGCAATGTCTGCTTTAATTCTAAAGTGCTGGCAGTAGCAGTCTTTATTTTCAGAGTTATGAGCTGTGCTATAGGATAACAAGCGATCAACATTTTATTCAGGAAGTCATTAGATTGCAAGGGCATTTTGACAGTGATACATTCTATTCATTTAACAAGTGCCATGATATGCTGTCTTTTTAATATGTCAGTGTCCTTGAGGCATACAAACTGATAGGAGAATCCCAGCACCTTAAGCTGACTTTCTTCCTGTTACCCTTTCCCCAGTTTCCTGAGAAACTTTATTACTTTTTTTTTTATTTAATTGCAATTTTTTTTAATCTCAAAGAACAGTAAGAGGTTCTTTTTTTTTTTGTATTTAAAAAACTTAAATAAGATCAAATTTTTTTCACTTGGTGCAGTGCTAATTTTGGGGTTCTAATTTTTTTACTAGATCTAAAAATAGACAACAATGTCTATGTGATCTTCTGGGTTTTTGTTTTTTTTTTACTATTAGTGTACTCTGTAGGAAAAAATAATTTTTAAACATTGTCCTCTTGCATGACTAGGATAAATGTATTCATGAGGTGTACATGCGTCAGTGTTGCTTACTTAACTTTACGTTTCAAAACTTAGTTCATTGGGCAGCTTTTAACTATGATTAGTTCTTCAGTCTTTACTTGGATTTTGATTTTTAAGTCTTCATTATAACAATGTTAAGTAAGAACATTTTAACTTACTATAACTTAGTATGTAGCCTTACAAAATTTTGGGGAGAACATACAGTGACTTTCTTTCAGTGCAGGCATTTATTAGTAGTCTAATTTGACATGCTGCTTTTTAGAAAGTCTGAACACATCCTTGAAAATCAGCTAATTTTCTTCTTTAAACGTCTCAAGTTGGAGACCCAGTCAAACCACAGAACTTGATGTTGCTTTTACTTCCACTGACCCCAATCCCATTTTAAGAGCCCACATTTTAATAAACTGATGAAGTGTAAAGCTATCATCTTTTTTTCTCTGGAAGAATCTAACTTTCCATATGAATTCTGGTTACATCCACCACATCTGGACGGTATTTTGTGTGTCAGGCCTATTTAGATTTTCAGGATTTTTTTTTGGTTCTTGCTTTCAAGATAGCACCTTGTGTTCTTGGTTGTGATCATATTTTTGATGTTTTTTGTAGATATGTATTGGCCGCTGTCTTGAAAGAGGCAAGAGCAGTGGTAGAAGTGATGATAATCGGGAGAGTCTGGAAAAGAGGTACTATCTCCAAAACTTTCCAGTTCTCTTCTGTTTATATTTTACTATGTAATGCTTTTTTCCCCTGTGTTTTCTCCTAGAATTCATACATATCTGCAGTCTACTAAGCCTATAATAGACTTGTATGAGAGAATGGGAAAAGTCAGAAAAGTGGATGCCTCTAAATCTGTTGATGAAGTAAGTATATAAGCCAAAAAACCATGGGGGATGACAGTGGCAGGGTACCTATTTTTGGCATTCTGAGATGTGTGTATGTGTGCTTCGTGTGCTAATTAAGCACTGATATGCATTACTGAGGGAGGTTGTAGAACTCTCGTTTTGACTCTCGAAGAACTGATTGAGATGTGAATAACTTTAAGAAATCAATTCTGCTTGAAGATGAGCCAGACTAAACACATTTTCAGTGTTTCTGTGTTTAACAGTGTCTCATCTTTTTCACTTTCATGAGCTTTTGCTTTTCTGAAGTAGTATTGCTCTTCTGCCTCAGTTTCCCAGAATTGATACCAGTTTCACTATGAAAGAATTAATGTGAATGTTTAAGAAAAACCTATATATTTTTTAAAAATACTGTCAATTATTGTGTGTGCTGGTTTAACTTGAAATAACTGTTTGACTAACACTTCATAAATTTAATACTTTTCTCTCTCTTTTTAGGTCTTTGAAAAAGTTGTACAAATTTTCGACAAAGAAGGCTAATTCCCAGCTTAAAAGTTCATTTAAACTTGTGCTTGAATCTTGCCTGAATAGCTGCTACTGCAGTCCATTATTTGTAATTGTTTTAAAATATTTTTTTTTTGTTTTTCACATATCTAATGATCATTGGAAAAGCAGTTAATTACAAATGGATCTGTTTTTTAAATAGGAAGTCATATCTTGTGGCTATAGTATACAAATTTCAGGGTTCTCCATTAGTACAAGTTCAGTTACTCCCATGGCAAAATCACAGTTAAAAAATCTCTCTCAAGAGACTATTTATTCTGTCACAGTTCTGTGCCTATCGTGGGCAGCCCTTCTTATTCCTTATTGCCATACACCTATTTTTATTTTTTTTTGAGGATCAACTAAACAGCAGCATTAAGCAATGAGGGACCCATGTGCCCTTGTTTGTTTTTCAGATGCTTGGACCAAATTTAGCAGATATTTTTTCAGAGTATAATTTTATCACAAAGTTCCCTGTTATCCCCAAACCTGAATTCTGTAAGTCAAGCTACAGTTATTATGAGAATCTGTTTTAGCAGTTCTCACAAAACTATTTAAAACGCTGCTGAGCAATAGACATACAAAGCGCGATATGGAAAGTGGTGCTTTCTTAAGGCTCTGGATGTAAACTGTCTTGTAAGTTCTTGAGTACTTGGATGACATGCCCTGGGCTTTACCTTGTCTTCATTTGCAAAGTTGAGAATATAATTTCAAAGTCAGGTCAGTATTTCCATACTCATTTATTTTAAATGATAGTTATATTTTTAATTACAGCACGGTCTTCACAAGATGGCAAAACTCTTAAATAATGTACAATAAGAAAAATCGTCTAACAGTTCTGTCTTTTGTAACAAGTGGAAGGGATTTTTCTGTATTATTTTTATTACTGAAATTCTGTGTTACTGAATGCTTTAAAGTTTGTTACCTGGGGAAATATTTTTATGGTTAAACTAGTGAATTTGTTTCCCTAAAATTGTATAATTTTAATAGCTGTTTGTTTGAAAAAATTGTAAATTATTGCACTTTTGTTATGATGTGGTCAACTGAGGGGGAAGATACCTACAGAAAAAAGTTCCATTCCCTTAAACAAATTGGGTCTTGCTTCATCACGTTCTCTTGAATTAGCCAAGTACAGTGAGCAGCAATAGTTGCGATAAGCAGATAACTGGTTGAAACAAACTGGTTTAAATGTTTGCACAGATGTGGTGTAATTCTGCCTTTTGTTTAAAGTAACCTTTTCTCTCCCCTATGTAGTATGCATAGGTCTGTGGGGGCCCAACCACACATTCCTTGCATGCCCTAAGCTTTCACTGACGAAGGCTCCAGAAGATGAGCGTTTTAACTAAACTTAGTGATAGTGGTTCTTCCTGCTTTAACTGACACTGTAATGGTTTGTGATATGCTAATAGACATTGCAAATTACAGGGAACTGCAACTTGGAAATCTTGCTGTTCAGCTTTTTTTATTGATGACTTTCTCTATTTAGGAAAAGCTTTAAATCAAGCCTAGCTTCTAATTAGAATCAGACGTGTTGGTCCTCATCCTGCAATCTGATCTGTGCAGGCAGATTTGTTATTTGCATGACTTCTCATCTCGCAGAGGTTCTCGAGGCTGCTAGACTGGGGAAGAGATGGGTACGGAAACACAGGCTAAACTACAGTATCTTTCCCATGATGGTAGGAGTTCAAACAATGGACTGAGCACAAATAGCTGTTTACTACTGCAGAATATATGGACCATGACTACTTTTGTGAGTGTGGAAGGCTAATGCTTTCGCTTTATGAATTTCCCCTTAAAAAAAAAATAAATTAAATCATGGAATTTAATTCTTACTGTATAAGTATGCTGACATAGGATAGGATCTAGCGAAACTGCATGTTTTGATATGAAGGTTAAAATCAGGATTTTTCCAAAAATACTTCAAACAGGATTCTTTAATCTAATTAGAGACATTTAATTATCGTTTGTTTCTAAGTTACTGGTTTTTACAAGTTCTGTTCAGAATAGAGTATCTGTTTTCTCTCATCATATACTTTTCTGTGTATTTAAGTGCTGAAGCAAAAAAAAAACCCCAACCTTTGGAGCAAGTTTTTAGAAGAAAACCAATGTTTTGGCAATATTGAATTTGGAGTGGATTGTGATGTGTCTGTGCAAAGACTAGATTTTTTTTGTCCTTTTATTTATTGAAGATGCCATTAAATGTGTTACCAATTCTTTCAAGTTGGACTTATGATTGAAATAAAGATTAAAGGCAATATGCCAATGTGTTTAGCAGCAAAAGTGTACAAACAATTTGAGAAGATCCAATAAACTTCGTTCTGTGGCTTAATGTGAGTGTTTGGCTTACAGTTATCTGTCACAAGGGATATTTTTTCTATATAAAGTGTGTATTTATTAGCGTTATATATTTTGTGAGCCATCATACACACGGGTATGTGTATAAAAGTTAATTTTCACCATCAAAACTGAAGTCCTGAAGACCCTGTTAGGCACAGGATAAGATCAGGCAAATGCTTGTGGAATTGGTACCTTTTCTTGATCATATAGGTGTGTCAAATTACTCTGTTTGTATACTTGTGCAGTGATAATTCATTTGGCACATCTGTGACAGAAAGGAGACTTGGGAAGTAGACTAGGAAACACAAACCTATTGCACAGCTGCTGTTGGAGACGCTTCTTTCCCTTGATTTCTCATGCTTCCTTGCTCAGTTAGCAGCTGATCTCTTGGATGCCGTTCTGCCACTTTGCAGCACATGTCTACGTGCTGTACTGGGGACTGTGTTCTTAGCGGAGACGGGCACAGCATAACGTTCTTTAAAAAAGAAACTGAGGGGTTGCCAGACTTATTTAAAATAAGCCTTCACATTTTGCATAAAGGTTTGTCACAAAATGAGTTGTTTATTCACGTGTAGGTTTTTAGGAAACATCATGTTGAACTTGAAACCTTCCTCTGGAAGGAATTGCAGAGCTGGCCTGCAAAGGGATGAGAAAAAGCAGGGGGGTTTCCAGCAGTGTAGGTATCTTTCTGCTGGTGAAACTACATAGACCAAACATCTTTTTAAAACTGTTTTGCTGAAACTTCATCCTGAGGCTGTAGCGTCTCCTTGGGGACTTCCCATTCCCACAAGTGGGAGGCTTGAACTGAAAATTGCTGTCCAAAAGGTGCCAATTTTTTGGAATGGGGGCAGGTGGCGGAGACGCTATTGTGGAGAAGACCATAACCATGCAGTTGAGGATTGCCTGAGTGTAAGATATTCCCCACTAGCAACATTTGTCCTTAATAAGATGAGATGGTTCATGAGGGAGTTCCAAGGTCTTGTGCAAAACCCTGTGTCTTACAACAGTGGGGACATGTGTGCCGCTGCCCAGGCTGAACTGGGGAGAATGGGAGAGTTAAACGGAAAAAACCCTCAGTTCAGACTGGAGCTGCCAACTGCCGTTACCGGTTGGCAGTTTCTAGCTGCCAGCGTTTAGGAAAGTTGCAGCTTAAGGGATTACTTTTCTGCTTAGTTTGAAGTTCAATACCAGTTTGGTCCCTGTTGTGATACAGATGTCTCTAAAAGCTGTGATCTGTGACTGCTCAGCTGGCCTTCTGCTCGGAGGGGCAACCCTTGGCCCCTTGGCAAGATCAGGTTATTTCTTCAAGGCACGGTGCAGCAGGACTTGGAGACTGGGCACCTGGGGTGGCGCGCTTGCCACGCTCCAAAGATCCCGGGGTTAACAGCTCATAATGAAAACTGCAAGACGATGCAAAGAGGATTCAGCTAATCAGGTAACAAAGGAGACAGTAACAAAAATATTAAGACTCATGGTTTCTTACAGTTCTCACACTCTTGATCTGCAGACCTTTAGAAATCTTCCAGATAGGAGGGCATAGATGAATTTAATCTTGCTGCTCTCTGCTATTTGTTTCAGGGATTGCTTAGTTTGAGATGGTGGTTTTCAGCCTGTGGTCCGTAGCGTATTTCTGTTGGTAACAATAGGTGTCTTTATTGAGTCTTCTAATCTGCTCAGCTGATGTAGTCTCTATCCTCTTTGCTTTCTGTCTTTTAATGTGTTTTTCTTACCTTTCTGAATTGCAGATGCTCTTTGGGATAGGGAAGGGGGTGCTCTAACCAATCTCTACATGCCTTGCGAAAGAAAATCTTTAAATACCTTCAGCTGGAGCAATCAGAACCTGTTTCTGCAAACAAGCTTGGTCCATAATCTGCAGTGAAACTGATGTGAAGCACATNTTTTTTTTTTTAACTACAGAAAATCTCGGTGTAGTACCTCTGCTCTTTTCTCCTATCTGAGTGAGATCGGGTATGTCTGTCTTGCTTCAGCACAGCGCTTAGCAGCAGTTGCATGAAAAAAACCTCCTCAGTTGCTAGACGTTAAAGTAGCAATGAATTGTTATGCTTCAATGGAAGCAAGTGAGATGATTGAGGAAGGGAGGAAAGACGCTTAAAGAAGCTCAGTCAATTCCGCTTCACTAGTCAGACTTCAGCTTTAGATACCTATCTATTCCACACAGCAGCGATGCTTGTGTTTAGTCTGGCTATTTGATGATTATGTTGGATAGAAATTTACCTAAAAGCACGTCCTACCTAGAAGTTTCCCATCTCCACCCATCATCTCTGCCGCCTTGAATTCTAGGAGTTGTGGGGACAGGAATTTGTCTTCAGGGTAAAGCTGTAAAAGCTAAACTGGGCAGGATGAAGACAAATTGAGCCATGCTGGTGAAGAACGAGATGCACAGCTTATTTCGCTGTGGGCAGCAATGCCAGGCTATTTTGTCATCCTGGTTTATAACTGCATTCAGACAGCAAAGAAGAAATTTTCTCTTCCCCCTCAAATGTTTGGCAGAAAGCTTGCTTTTGTCTAAAATGCTTCTTAAGCACTGTGCGAACCATTCAGTCCTAAACCAAATACCAGTTTGAGTTGTGCTTTTTCTTTCTAATTTACAAATAGGAGGGTTTGGTTTAGTTTCTTGTAATAGCTGCTGCAGCGAGACAGCTCGTGGAAAATACAAGGCGCCATCCCAAAAGATATTATCTGCTTGATTCTGGAGGGCTTTTTAGCACAATGCAGTTTCTTTGTGGTAAGAAATGGCAAAGATCGCTGGATTGCTGTGCGACTACCAAAGTGTAACGCTATGTGGATGGTACGTGGAAATGGTTATCTTGTACAGCAGGTCTGCTTGCACGAAGCTAAACTTTTGTGCTCAGCATGCGCTTTTATTTAGTGCCATGAGATACAAAAAGAGATTTTTGGATAGCTTCTCAAGTGGATCAAGTCTTAGGAGTGAAGCTTAATCTATTGCAGAGGTCTTCAGGGACTATCAGCATCTATCAAGGTATTTGAAGGATGTAATATGCAGCGGTCCTCTTTCCTGACTGACCACAGAGTTATCTCTTCAGGTTGCTGTTCAAGGTGTTAGCACTGTTGTCTTCTAAACCAGAACCAGCTGACATCCCCAGCTGTGGTCAACAAGTACCCTGAGGTCCATGTTATGTTCTAACCCGAATCCCTCTGTCCTTGTCTGAATACCCGCTACGGTTTCATTTGGATACGGTGGAAATCAGCGGTGCCTTTATTTCAGGGGAAGGACTGGCACAGTCCAGAGTTAAGCTGCTGCCCCACCTCATCGTCCACAACACAAACTTCTGTGAGAGGGCGATGCTCTCTGGGAGCTGTAGTGGCTTCCTTACTTCCATTTGCCTTCCCAGGCCATGCATCCCGGATGGACAAGATTTCCCAAGGTCTAGTAGTATCTTCCTACCCCAAGAAGGGAGACAGTAGCCGGACCATGGGAGAAACCCTTGGGTTTATAGAAGACAATAATGGCATGAAACATCCTGGATGCATTTTTCAAATGAAAGTATAATCAGCAGCCACGTTTTTACTGGGTAATCAAAATGTCCGTGGAAAATAGAAACAGGGATAATTTTACCATGTTCTTTCTAATTTAAAATTTTCTGCGGAAAGAAAGTGCATTTGACCGCTTCCTTGCGACAGAGCTCAGGGTTTTAAGTACTGTTCCCGAAGCAAGCATTGCGTTTGCCTTACCATGTGGGACTTCTTGTGAAGCTTCCCTGGGCTCTTGGATGCTGTTCTTGCCAGCAAGAGCAGATTGCTTCCAGCAATAAACATCCCACAAAATTATGTATGTTCTTTAAGAAAAGTACCCAGATTTTCTGCTAATTGCAAAAATACATAATGGATGCCTTCAGCATCTGTTACTTATTCTCTAACCAGCTTTCATCCAAAAGTAACCTTTAAACAAACATTAAGATTGGGTAGTTTAACTGTTCCAATGTGTCACACACATCTACACCCTCCAGTTTAATTATGTTTGAAACACATGCTTAGAGTTGACTTCTAGTGAGAGGGAGAAGTTGTTTATCTCTCTAGCTCGGAGACGGTCACAACCTGGAGAAGGCGATGCTCGGTGCCAGAACTGAAAACACGTCTTGGGCATTTAGCTATGCTCTTTTTGGAAGCCAAAGCCCAGCAGAGAGTGGATTTTGCTCACACAATTGCTTCAGTCTACCACAAGGAGGGGTGCAAGGCTCGCAGAGGAGAGGATGCAGCTTCAAAAGTGTCGTTCATAGGCTGTACAGTGTTTCCCATGTGTTGGAAGACCTAACTTTTTTTAAATGGTGTAACTTAAAATTCCCCATAAAGAGACAGATATTTTTGGGTGGATTTTTTGTTGCACTGAGATCTGCTGTATCGGTAACTTGGCAACAGTGAACGTTGTGCTTTTTTGTCAGTTTATTTAATTGCACCTAATGAGAACAACTAGTCAGGGCCAGCTTAATTACTGTGGCTGTTCTGTGCCGCGACATTCGTGATAGGTTTGTCATTCCCGTCCTGAACCAACCGGGCAACTTTCTGAGGTTGGCTGGGGTGAGAGCTTTCCTTTAGTGAAGGAGTCATGTGCCTGGTACCGCGGCTGAGAAGTATTCCTGGTGTCTCTCCGTCCCAGAGTGCCTCCGAAGGGAGATCTGTCCTGGGCTGGCTGAGGGAGCACTAAAAGTGAAGCTGCTGGGAAAAGCTGAGTGGTAAGCACCCAGTTCCCTTTCGCGGGGGAATTTTAGAGGGAAACAACTGTAGCCGCACTGTCAAAAACCTGAATTGTTTTGTCTGTTGGTTGATGTTTTTTGGGAAAATCTCCTAGTTCCCCTTCTATCCTATTATTCCTTCCAAAGGACTCTGGTGGAAAAGCATGGGTGAGTTTACTCCTTCAGCCATGGCTGCATGGATACCACCTGGGCATCCTTCAGTGATAACAGCCCCGTGCTTCCCAAAAGGACCTCGGGGTAGGGCAATGGGAAGAGGCAGGGTGGAGCAGGCATCATGGCAGGTGGAGGGCAGAGAAGGGGAGGCTGGAGATGCCAGCAGGGTTACACTGACAAAGCTGGGGCACGGCCAGTAACTCTGAGCGTAGGGCATGAGCAGGACCAGTACCAGCGGCAGGCCCCTGCGCAGGCTCAGTTGCAGGGACTCGCAGGAAGGACCAAGTCTGAGCAGAAGAGGAAGGTGTCTTGCAGGCACGGCGGATGTGGGAAGGAGGGACAAGAGTTGACTTGGCTTGTGGTTTAACAGCGTGTTTTGCTTCCTGCAAAGCCTTGGTGCTGGACAGGCTCTGAGGAGGAGCAGCAGGTGAATTAGGAAGGACAGGTTTACTGTGGTTTAGGAGAACTTCACTGCATCAGTTCAATGAGTCAAGAGTCATTTAGCCCCAAAGTTACTCCAGGTGTTTAAGTCAGGATGTTAAACAAGTTCTGCTGTTTTCCAAAGTCTTTAGAGGTGGTATTTTTTTCAGGGAAAATATTTTTTTCAGGGAAATTCAACAGTGCAGTTTTTTAGGGCACCTGCTCATGCTGGAAGAGAAGTCCCTCAAGAACAAGTTAACACAGTTGCAGGCAGACTCTGAGAACGAAAAGCAGTTTGGGAGTCCAGTCCCCCTTGAGGGTTATGACATCTCTCAGCAGTCCTGTCCAACCTGCTCATGTCCATCTCCGCTGCAGAATAAAATTATGCTTCAGATAACATGTGTTTTTAAAAGTTAATAAGAACATCAGTGGATTAAAATGATAAGGCACAAGTGACCATAATAATAACAATAATAACAATAATAATAATAATAAAGGTGATAACCTTAATTTAGAAAATTGGTGAAAAAATGACTCGCCTATTAACAGACACTGTGATAGGGATGACTCTGGAGAAGGGAGACTTTGAGCCCCTTGGGAGACCAGGTAGGTTTCTGCTCTCTGAGTATGCACAGGGTCACCACAGCAGCTAATGACAGTAGACAGGAGGCATATGAAGACCTTTAATTAGCTTGGTTGTTATTCTTCCATCATGAGCAATTCGTTAACTCCTGCCTTATCTACCCTGCTGAACCCCCTCTCTGAACTGCACAGTCCCATAAAAATATGAGCTTTGGGGGAAAAGGATAACAGTGGGCAGACAGGAGCCCCCACAGACAACCCTGGAGGCACCGAAGGGCACAGAAATGCGTACAGTCGTTGGAAAAAACCCACATGTGACAGTCCTTGGTACAAACACAGGGTAACCCTGATGTGCTACTAATTGGCCTAATTGGTTCCAGCAGGGAGCCCAGTCCAGGTGGGTGAGGACGGGCACTTGCTAACTAGCCTTCTGCTGGTCCCCAGAAGATAGCGCAGAATTACAAACTGGAGTTCAGGACCTCACACCCAGAGATGGAAGCGCTGGTCCTACAGCCCCTGCTTTGGGATCCTGGGAAGGAGCAGAGAGCTCTGGGTTTAGTTATAACTGGGTTGGTTTTCTCAGGAGCAAAGCTGCTGGCTGCTTTGGAGCTGGAGGCAGAGCAGGGACCGGAGCACAAAACCTTGGGATCCCTTGGGCAGAGGTCTCCACCAGCTGCGGGGCTTTGCTGTGTTGCCTGTTGGTCTCTTTCCCCACCAGTAAATGCCCCAAAGCTCCTAAGTTGCTGAGGAGTTTGATGTTACTCAAGGGAACTTTGGTGCCCCAAAGCCTGTGTGACTGGAAAGCCTGCCAGGTACTCTGAGAGCATGAAATTTGGTTAGAAATCATCTGCAGCTTGTATTTTTTTTCTTTGATTTCTGATTTTCCTTTCTTTGGTTTGTTTGTTTCTGTCCCATAACCACAAGGAGTAGGAAAGTTGTTTTTCCTTTTTAAAGCAGACTCAGATTTCTGTACCATCTCTTGGAGCCTCATTTAAAGGGGGGGGGGGG
>VYXH01000903.1:0-26853 GCA_013397275.1 Burhinus bistriatus | reverse complement strand
AGCTGCGGGAAAGAACTAATGAGTGGGGGGGGGGGGGGGGGAAATCCTACCCAAGTCCATCTAACTCCAGTATTGCAAGCCTTAAGGGAGCATTGCTAACTAAACTTAAACTGAGAAAATGAGCAAAGGATGAGAGGTGAAAGAGAAATGCCGAAGGTTAAATGAGTGGCCAGACACCTGCAGCAAGTTAGTGAACCTCGCTTGCTGGAGGACCTGCCCTGCTTTATCAGGCTGGTGGCAACATCTGCCTGCCAGGGCTCACCTGAGGAGCTGGGGTACTTGGTCCTTTTTCGGCTCAGTTTTAAGTCAGAGAAAGCTCTATGTAACAGGCAAGTGAGCTGCAGGTGTAAACCCTGTTCCCTCCCCTGCAGGGCTGCGGCACGTGCAATGGAGGTGAGACAGAAAGACCGTGACCCCATATTGTCCCCTGCCCGCAGCAGCACCAGCCCTGCTCTCTGTCTCATGTGCAGGTGATGCCATTATGGCTTTTCTGCCTCAGAAAGGTATTTTTTAACACCTGAGAGGAGTGACAGAAATGAGAACTCTCTGCCATGGTGCTGAGCTGCTGCTGTGGACCTGCTGGCTCTCTGTTCTGCTGCTGCTGTGCGCAGCCGTGGGGACAGACCCTCTGTTCCCCCACAAACTCGCAACTCCAGGCTTGATCCTTGGTGCTTTTAAACCTGTGAAGGCGTGAGCAGAGGCAACAGGCTGTTTGTGTGCTTAAAATTAGGTGTCCACGGGTATGTGGAGGTGGAAATGAGGGGTTGTGCTGCTGCGGGCAGCTGCAGGAGGAGAGGCTGCATCAGCCTGACCCCGCTGTGGGACATGTACATAGTGGACAGAACACCAGTGGGATGGCAGTACTGGGCTGAGTGTTGTAGGGGTGAGAGCCCATCTGGGGGACAGATTCATCAGGTGGGCATCCATGGGGATGTGGGACCCCTGTCTGGGCTCTGCACACCTGGATTTCCCCCCTCCCTGCACATCTAGACACTGGTGGTCCCCAAAACCCGCTCCTTTAGGAGTGACACTACTGGCATCCCATAAGGTCTCCAGGGGTGAAGCCCCCACCAGCAGAGTGAAAAAGCCTCTCTGAAGGTAAATAAAGCCCCAAGCTGTCCTATTATTTTAAAAGGAGCTGCCTCCCACGTGTGACCTTGGGGTGCGTGTTGATGGGTACCTGCCGCAAGGGTTTAGTTTGAATCCAAATCCCCTCTCTCTCTGCCTTTCTGCCCTGAAATGGGAGCTGTCATCATGTTGCTCAGTCTTTTAAGTCGACCTGAATGCTGGTTGTCTCTCTTCTTTAATAAAAAGAAAAGGTCTCTAGGACACTGCATGAGGTGGTTGCTCTGTTTTAAGGTGCGCTCTCGCTCACTTTTTAGTATTTCCTGGTCTCCTCTGCCTTGTGACTCAAGTGAAGGTGTGTTCCTGATGAAAGGTTTATTTTAGTGGAAGTGGGGGAGATGGCAGGAACCTGCAGGTCTGTGAATAGACCTGTTGTTGAGGCCATTGTGGTCTGTTAGAATGGGCACCTGTTGGTTGGGAGGGGGGAAACCACGGGCAAACAGGATGGTTGCAGGTCCCCATTGCTCCGTGGGCAGGAGAAGCCCCTGAGGTCACCCCTTGCATCTTGGGTGATAGCATGGCTGTGGGCCGGATGAGGGTGAAGCAGGTGGAAATGGGGCTTTTGCTGCTTTCTGATAGAAAAAGCAACAGTGAAACTGCTTGGAACACGCATCATAAGTAACACAAACACACCAGCAGCTGCCAGCAAGGTGTTGGGGGTGGACCAGCAGTGGGATGTTCCCTGCTGAGCCCTGGCTGGAGAGCATTGGGCTGGTCTGTTGGGATGGCATATATCTCAGGTGACACATGATCCCTGTGCCAGGGGTGAAATAAGCTCTCACAGCAGATACTTTTCCCTGCTGACCTGTGGTCTTTTCCCTTTTTGGCCCCAAACCACAGCCTACTTGATGGGGACATCTTTAAGCAAGTCAATCAAAGGGGGGTGGTGAAGAAGAGAAGGCAAACAGGAAGGGCCCAGTGAAAGGGCAAGTTTGGGAATAACCTGATGTCGGGATGGGGATGCGAACCGCTGGAGCGTGTGCGAAATTAATGGCTCCAGCAATGACATGGTCAGTCTTTGGGTGAACACGAGGAGGGGGGAACTGTCTGGCTCCAGGACAATACCTGGTGACTTGCGTAGAGGAAGAGCCCTGGCACCAACCAGTACCTGAGGCTGATGAGAGGTGATCTGGGCAGGTCATTCAGAAAATCCGGTTTGCTGGCCCCGGGGGCACATGATTGCTTTGGCCTGATGTTATCTGGGAGGACGTGTGTCAAGGAGGAGGCAGTGAAACAGGCAGGTAAGCAGGAGCCTCTGGCTCAGAGTCAAGCCCAGGGGTCCCAAGGTGGGAGAGGGGATGTGCTTCGCCGGTGCTGGAGAGGGATGCGAGGGGTCAGAGGAGAGCTGGCATGAGGCTGAGCGCTGGCTTGGCTGAGTCTGGTTTAAGCCAACTTAACTTTGCCTATATCCTCTCTGATGCTGGGTGCAATTAGTTTTCAGACCTGTTTCTAAGCACGTTGTTTTAATGTGGTTGGTACTTGAGTCTCCCTCCCCAAGGATTAAATTTCAGCACAATCTGTAATTTTTAAGAAAAGTTTCAATTTTTTACCCGTATGTGCATCTTTGAACCTAGAGATTAACAGCATGGATACTGGCTGGGCAAGGGTGAGGGCTCCGGACATCACTGTGTGGTGAGGTGGTCCCAAATCCCACAAGATCCCAAAATGTGCGTCTCTGTGAGCGTTAGGCATCTAGCTCCTGACGAATTGAGCTGAAGTGACTTTCCCAAGGGAAAGATAGAGGACCCCTGGAAGATAGAGGACCCCAAATCTCCCAGCCAATGTTAAACTATCAAAGCATCTTGTCTCCCTCTGTAGTCTACCTTAACAGGCAACAAACTCATGGTAAAACCTTGTTCGTATTGGTTGGTTTAACACTGAAATTGGTGTATTTCTAGGGTAATCAAAAAAATGCATTGGTTTATTCTTATTTTCAATGACATTCTTATTTTCAGATGGCAACGTCATGAATAGAAGGGACCTGCTGAATAAACAGCCATTGCCTTTCTTTGTGAAAAGATTATATTCTGTTGTGCTTGCAGAAATGACTTCTGCTGCCATGTGTTGCCCTTTAAAAGCAAAAGAATAATAAATAAGCAACAAAAAGCATCTCACTTAGATACGGTGCCTATTTGGAAGGAAAAATCAGGTTTGGTATCGTGTGCACGGTTCAATTTATTTTATATTAATTTGATATTTTTTTAATTATTTTTTTTTTCCATGCAGTCTGATTAATTCCACATGTTTTCCCCCAAGGTTTGGACAGTAAAACTGCTTGTCTGAGTCATCAACTAGATAAATAATTGGCAACTTCAAGGGCCCATCTCCTAAATCATTCCACAGTTGCTCGTGGCCCTAGCAGAGCTTGGTTGCTTGTGCGTTCGAGTCAGCTGTAAAGTCTAATCTGGGCTTTCACTGGCCCCGGGAGACCAACAAACTGCTGATTACGGAGCCTCACGTCGGCTTGTCTTGGCACATCTGCTGGAAGAACACAGTGAGCCGCTGGGGAACGTACGGTCATGGCTGGTATTTATAGCCAGGGTGGAGGAGCCTTCCTGGAACGGGCACCCCGGGGTGCGCACCTGGCACCCACACCACCCCTCCTGCAAGGAACTGGTGTGATGCCCTGCCTGGGGGTTGTGGGACTTGTCCTTCCCAGTTGGTCTCCTGAAAACACGACTTGGGAGGTGCTGAACTGCCATGCAGGAATGCCTGGGGATGCCACGCTGGCCTCTGTGATTCAAGTGGCTGATCCTGAAATGGGCCATCCCAGTGTCTTTACCTTCTCCAAATGCAGGTATCGGTCCCAGGTCCAGCTGGCCTAAATATAACCCCCACTCGTGGATCCTGCAGAGTAGCCCACATGGTAGGAAATGAGAAGCACAGCCTCACGGGCCCTGTACAGCCTTCTCCTTGCTGGGCTCCAGCCATGCGTGAGTATCGAGAGATTTAAGATGGACATGTACCTGCTTCTTCATACATGGTGGTTGCCTGGTTTCTGAGAGAGACCTGAGTCCCTCTACTTGAATTAGAGAGATGCTGAACTTCAGCTCTTCTGTCCCAGTGGGTTATTTCTGGCTTGGCTTATTTTTTAGGGGTGCCACTTGGGTCTTGTGGAAATCGCATCCAAAGCGTAACCCCACCATGGTTGAAGAAGTCATAATGCTGTCCTGGGAATGTAAGAGGAGCTGAACTGGATGCTCCCTTGCNGGTATGATTGCAGTTTAAAATGCAAGGAGGTGCCAAAAGTAGGATGAGAGACAACTCAGCAGCAATCTCTGAGCTTACGGAAAAATAGTGTAAATCTGGAACAGAACTATCATCTTCAGAGACGGCTCCAGGCTTCTCAGCAGGAGAGGCACAGCTTCTGCTGGATTGGAAAAATAAAGCAGCCCAAATGCCTCTCGTGAGAGGTCCTGGTCCCTTGGCTTGTATCAGGCTTGTTTGGAGCAAGGCTGGTGCCTTGGGAGGGATGCCACTGACCCCCAAAGAGGTCACTGGGGATGGTGGGCATGGGGGGAGTAGAGCCCTCCCCTCCTTTGGATGGCATCAAGGAGTTAAAGGTGAGTGAAGCTGAAGGAGAATGTATGGATTATGCTTTGCTGGAAAGAAAGCTCACATTAACACGCTGCAATGTGTGACAGCGACACCCGTGAATGTTAAATCAGCTCATTGAGTTAAAGATAAGCAAATCGGTGTGCTTTTGTGTACATGTCCCCGTTACTATTTGAGTTACCTTGGCTTTTGTGGTGGCAATTTTGGTCACGGGCATTCGAAGCCCACTCAAATCCTCGTTTGGCTGGTGCCTGGTTTGGATGCTGGGCGCAGACACTGCTGACAGCATGGACACCAGCTTGGCTGGGGAGGTAACTGAGATCTTGCGGTGGTGCTAAGCAGGAACCATAGCGTAATCCTCCTGTTTAATGCATACATTAGCCCCATTAATACAACGATGAGAAACTCAATGGGCACCTTCCTGCAGGGACTAACCCCCGGTCTGCAGTGGTCTGCCTTTGGTCCTCTCCGTGCTGCTTCTGTTTTCCCAGGGAGGGAACTGTTTGTGCAGCGAGTGCTTTATTTTGGTACGACTTGCTTTCATTTTTCTTAACGAGGTTTTGCTGCTTGAGGAATGGTTTCCAAAGACAGCATGCTGTGTGTCCGTGTACGATGGGGTGCCAGCATGGGGCTGGTTGGGGAGCTTCACCCTAGTCCTGGGGGTGTCTGGGGGCTCCCAAGAGCTCATCAGCCATTCTGTGCAAGGGGAAAGGAGCTGAGCCAGCCCCTTTGCTGATGGATATTTCCCATGCAAATGGTTAACTCCCCTGTCCAGCCAACTTAGAGGCAGCCACCAGGTCTCATTCTCTTCCCTAACTGTCCTCTCGTACTTAATAGAGGCTTTCTTCCCGCTCCCTGCCCTCTTAACATTTGGGTTTGTGTCTTGGTCTAGCTTTTGCAGAGAACAGATCTCTTCTCCGTGGCTTCTCAGTCCCTTCTCCTCCTCCTCTTCCAGCCCAGGAAGGACTGAGCTGGATCCTGATCTCCTTGTGGGGCTAAAGGCTCCCTCCATGCACAGTGAACGTTTGGTGGCAGAGAAGGGTAAAAAGCAGAGGACTGGAAGAAGCATTTTGGCAGTCAATGCAACTGGCTGAGTTGAATTACTTGTTAAAGTTTGCCAGGTGTCAGTGTGTTTAGTGTTTTGTACCATTATAAGATTTTAGGAGTCCCAATGCAGATTTTCTGTGTTTTGTTTGTTGAGATTTGTGTGTTTTTCTTGTAGAAACAAAACTTGCCTGGCAATTTGCAGCATGCATTTATGCCTTTTTTTAATGTAAAGTGGAAACAAGCATCTGAAATCACTCTTCTCTTTCTGACAGCAACATCTGTAAAACCTTAACGCTGGAAGGAAGCAGGAACCAAGAGATTTATAACCCCCTACTGAAATATTGGAACGACCTTATTTCCCGGCAATTAGCTTTGCTCAAAACATTTTTGTTTCCTATTGGAAGCAATCTAGTAACATTTACATTGATGTGTTTAATAGTTGTTGGCCATCTCTGAATTCAAGCAGGCAAGGCAGGAGGGGAAGGGAGGAACATGCTTTGTAAACTGTGAGAACATTTGTGTTGCGTCGTGTGTTGTGTTTGTTGGTAGTGGTGAAAACATCCATCATGCTATGCTCCAGAATGGGGAATGACATCTTTCGGGAAAGGAAAGTGAACTCGTGTTTGGCCAAAGCTTCTCCACCCCTGCAGTGTATCAGGACTACCTCCAGTGCCTTTGCTGGAGAGTGGATCTTGATTCAGCTGAAACTCATGAAGACTGGAGAGGTGAGGAGAGTAGAAGATGGAGTGTTATCTACACAGAAGCTTCTGTAGGAACGACTAAGGGCTCTGATGGTCATGTGGTGATGACTTAAGCTAAGGACTGGGTGGATTATTCCCCTTCTTCACTGGATGCAATGAACTCCCGCAGAGCAAGGAGCTGGTGACAGCAGCTCCTGAGACCTCTCCGGTGAGGTCTAGGAGAGAGTTTCTCACAGCCATCAGCAAGAAATGGATTTTTGGTTAGGTGGCTGGGCTAGGGTTTTTTTGGTGTGTGCTTTGTTTTATGTTTGTTTTGGGTTTTTTTAGGATGTTGAGAGCATGGTGTAATGGGATGAAATTGAGAATCAGATATTTTAGGCTGAGTTGCAATGTGAGGAAAACATTAGGCTGAACACATTGATAGCCTGGGTTGGAAGTGGTAGTGAATGTTGCAACAGTATTGTCTTGTAGGAGCAGAAAAAAGAAATGCCTATTTTCTCCTTAGCTTTGAGATCAGAAAGATAAATGTTGTGTCTAGATAAGGTCCTGAGTGGATCTGAAAAAGATGAATGGTTTAATTGTTGAAAAAACACAGTTCTAGGGATGTTGAAACAAAGTTGAACTTGAAATATTGGGGATGTTTAAGGACAGTGTCTTGTTTCTTTGTTATGAAATTATTAACGTGCCTTGAAAATTGAAAGAAAAAAATGACAATTTTGGATAGTTAACTGGCTGTGGGATGTTCCTGTGGTGGAGATCATGGAGGAGAAGCTTCCTGGGGAAACGCTGTAGCCCTGCAGGTGATGGATGGTCACCCTTGGCTTTCTACAGGGTTTTGTTGTTTATTTGCTTTCTGGAGGTTTCTTTCACCATGAGATATCATTTTGGAAGTTTGCTCCAGGATGGGCAGCAGATGGTGTCAACTCAATTTCATTTAAGTTGTAGATGATTCACTTACTTTGGCTGAAAACGAGCTTTTCCTGGCCCAACTGCTCTTCCAGCTATGCCACAGTTCCGCAACCCCTGTGCTGTGCAGTTGTAACTGTTTTACAAGGCTGAGCAGTGAGCTGGATAACCAAATGGTCCGGGTTAAAAACTAATCCCTTTTGGAGGTGTGGCAGTGAACTGTAGCATGGAGCTGCAGGCGTCAAGAACGGCAATTTCTTAATCTGGTTTTGCCTTGGGAGCGAAGGATTTATATAGTTACACGTGAATATTCAGCCATTCAGATGATCTCTCCCGGTGGCTGAGATGCTTTCCTCAGTCATGTATGTACTGAAATAGCCGCTCACTAGCAAAACCTAGAGATGCACTGCAGGTGGAGAAAGTTTTTTGACTACCTTGGAGAGCAAAGGTATGTGCCCCAAAAAGACAATGGTCACCTGCCCTGGGGACACTGGCTGGGTTCTCTGTGGGGTTTGGGGCACCTCTGCTGAATCTCTTTAGCTGGGGGGAGGGCAGGGGGGGCGGAGGTTGACATATCTCTTTGAGGTATCACAGCAAAGTCCACCTGGCCCATTAGTCTCCATAGATGGCTGGAGCATGACAACACAAGTTGAGGACTGGGACACCAAGCCTCCACTGGTGTGTGGAGACATCAGGGGCTGAGATGAATGTGCCTCTCCTGCTCTTTGCCACAAGCTCGCTGCAATGCCTGCCACAGAGGGAGGGTGCTGCTGTCAGTCTTCAGCCTGTCTCACTCCAGGCATTCCTGGCACAAGTCTCTTCAGGCTCACTTCTTTGTGCACAGTCTGATAATTCCTCCTCCGAGGAGCTTATTTGCCTTTTTCTTTCCGAGGGGCCAGGGCAGCTCCCTGCTCCCCATCCTTCCCTCTTGAGACACAGGCTGAAAAATTCCCCTCCTCTTCATGCCTTGGGCTGCCCTGGATGGTCCCTACCCTGCCAGCCCCCTGCACCAGCAGAAACACCACAGCCAAACACCGGCAGGAGCGATGCTGTGGCTGAACACCAAAGGAGAGGATGAGGAGGGATGTTTAGGAGTGATGTTGATTCTGCCAAAAAAGGGATAAGCTGGCCACGGATCAGCTTCTGCTGCTTTTATCAGCAGAAGGTGATGTGCTGAAGCCAGTTAACGTAGGAGCTGGTGGGAAGCAAAAGCTCAAGTGAGTTTTATGGTGGAGGTTGGTGCATTTCTGAAAGGGATGAACTGCCCTAAGTGGCCCTTTAATATATCTCTCCCTGTGGACTTATTTCCACAGTATCCACCCCAGACACACCACGCTGCCCCTGAAATGGTGTGGTTAGAAGAGCACCATGGAGACCTTTTTTCCTGAGGACCACATCTGTATGTTCCCTTTCATCCACCAGACCGTGAATATTATCCCTGTGACGTGCTGATGGTGTCACAAAGGTGGTGGGAGGCCTAAGCCAAAGCTGGACTGGACTCCGGTGGGTTGTTTGGTTTGGTCCTTGTTTCCAGAGTATCATCTGGTCACAAGTGATGTGTAGCTGGGAGAAAGGATGCAGAGAGATGAACTGGTCCCCGTGCTTAAATAGCTGGGGAAGATGATGCATTCATTTCACATGCAGCACCAAGGATTCATCCCATGCAAAGCTGTTTTACTCACAGCTGGCCTGGGACAGCTTCTACACGTTCCCCTTGAGAAGGAGGGTGCCCTGCCTCACTCCCCATCCACTGGACAGAAGCTTTTCAGCAGTGGATTATTCTGGTGGAGATATCATAATTCCAGTATGTATTTTAACTGAAGGATGTTGTTCTGCGCTTTTTGGGGTTCTTTTGTGCCAGTAACTGTCACACAATGTCTGGGAATGTCCCTTTTCTCTTTCCTTGAAGGGCAGGTTTATTTTCACCTCCCAGCTGCAGGCAGGCTCAGCACACAGATTTATTTGGGGCTGGGGATGTGTGCATGTACATGTTTGTTTTTTGGGGTTTTTTTTGAAAGAACAATGTTGTGGCAGCCGACAGCTAATCCTAAATTTGGGATACCTGACATCATGATGAGAAAACAAACCTCCCTGCACTTAAAATGAGTGACAGGCCAGGTTTGGCCCCAGCAACTTTCAGAACTGGTTTGACCTTGCAACCAGACCTCCTGGGCTGACTGACAGCTTTTTACAGCCGCATTAGAGCTGAGCTGACCTTGTTTATCTGGGGATTCACCTGGGAGACAGCAGACATGTCCAGGGATATTAAGTCTCAAGCTGAAAATGTTTGCTCAGGTATTAGGGGGAGAGTTAATTTAGACTGAATACCTCCTATGTGGCACCAGCCACTGCTTTGAGGGACAATGCCCCCCTTGGCTGATGACAGTTGGTTTAGACTTTCTTTAGAAATTGGAGTCTCCTTCGAGTGGAGCCGTGCAGAGTCCTTCAACTTGGTCTGAATTTCCCTTCACCTTTAATATATTTGGGGTTTTGGTAAAAAAGAGCCCGGGTGAAGGTGCAGGTTAGTATCCCTGCAGAGGGGTCTTGCTGCTGGCACCAGGAGAAGTGCATTGGACTGGATAGATTCACTTTTATTTTATAAAATGTGACACACGTGAGCCGACATCTGTCCCAAGCAGCTGTGTGGCTGGTGTCCCCTTTCTCCGATACCCACCGAACCCTTCCTTCCCACACAGGGGGACGTGTTTCCCCTGCCACAGTGACTCAGGAGAGGGCTGGGGACCAGCAGTTCTTCCCCTTCCCTTGTGTGGACCCAGAATGAGAGGACCAAGGCCTGGAGCTGCCCTCTTCTTGCACCCCAAGGACGGGCAAAAAGGGACACCCAGCAGCCGATGCTCACCTTGTCTGTCCCTGTCTACACAGCTGGGAGTATCCAAGGGATACTGCCTGAAGCCTGATCCCCTCCAATGTCACCCAGGGAACAAAGTCATCTCAGCAGAATAATTCCATCTGCCGTGGTTGCAGAGGTTGAAACCTCTGATTTACACCAGCATGCACATGCTCTGGGCAGGTGATACAGCCCTCTCTTTTCAGGAGTGAAGGTTCCATGTGCTGGGATCCCACATGTGGGTGTCTGGTCTCTGCTGGATGAGGCTGGACTCACTGGAGAGAGGGCAGATGCTGTCTTGGGGGGAAATCTGGAGCTGATTCTTGGTGACCGTGGTGTGACATCCCTCACAGATGGAGGCCCTTCCCTAGTGTTGAAGGAAAGATTTTATTAAGTTAATTCCTTCCCATTTTCCCTGCTGGTATTCCCTGGTATCACCCCCTTCACCTCCTTTTCTGCTCAGGTTTCGCTGCTGCCTTCACTCGTGCCCATTTGGAAACGTTGGGGTAATTGTTTGCTCTCTGTACTGCTTTCTTTCACCTTGGCACTGGATTTTTGGGCCCCAGCCAAGGTGAGAAGTTAAAACACCTGACCTGTGTGGGAGAGACAACCTTGTTAGGATCCTCACAGAAGGAGGAGAAGCTGAAATCTCCTGGGAGGGAAGCCTGAACGCAGCTTTCTCTGCAGTTCATGGAGGCGTGGCAAGGGTTGCTGTTCTTTAACTGTCTCACACTTTCACAGGAATTTTGAAACCAGACAGGACAATTTGAAATCCCTCATTATAGGCTTGAATTCATTCAAATATCACAAGTTGTGCTTAAGGATGAAGTTGGCCTCTGCTCTGCAAAGGGACAGCCAGCAGCCAGCCACTGAGCATCCTGCCCGGGGTGCAGCACGAGGGCTGTGTCCCTTTCCCCTGCACCGCTTCTGTCTAGCTCAGAGTCTCGGGTCCCTGAGGAGCCTCCCCTGGGATACCCAAAGACCCTCTCCGGAGGCCCCCAATGCCCCCACAGTCACACCAGGTGCCCAGATGGAGGAAGGAGGAAGGCACAGATGGAAAGCTCCCAGGGAGAAGGAGGAGGTGGTGGTGCATCCCACAACTGGAGAAAGAGCAGGAGGCACATTGGGTTATGCAAGTGCCCCAAATCCTGAATATTTACTTCTCTTTCTGACCCAGTCTACTTTGCGTTCCTCTGTGTTGAGGTCTGGCAGGTCTCTAAAGGCAGTAAATCCCCAAGGGCAGGAAAAGCCCTTCGTATCAGCCGGGGGAAGCACGCCCACACTAACTGATGTTCCTATACCTTCCCTCCTGGGAGCTGGTGGGAGGCATAAGCTGAAAGTGCCCTCTGGATGTGTGGATCTTCAGCACAGCATGGACACCGCCGGCGGTCCCTTCTGAGCTGGTCCACCCTTGGTAATGAGCCCAGCAAAGAGGGGAAGCGTTGAAGCAGTTTGGCCTGGAGGGCTGGAAATGCGGCTGCTGCAGCGTGAAGCCTCCCTGTGCCGGGGGAGGCTGGGATCCTGCTGCTGAGCTATTTATTTAAGAAAAAAAATATTATCATTTCAGGCGTTGGCGGCGTGGGGTGTATCGGCCATTGTATCAAAGATGTGGTTTTAATGCACTTTCCTCCGCTTAAATGCTATTTGCCTTCTCCTTCAGGCAATTGAATTTAAGAAAACTCTGGTTGCCCAGGTTTTGTTGAACAAATTGGCCCCTCCACACACAATTCCCAGGAGGAGCCAGCTCTGCAGAAACTCTGGGAGCTGTCACTTCAGTGCATGGCTGGGACTGGCTGAACGGATTACCCAGCTCTGCATCGTCTGCTCTTTTATCTGTCTCAAAGCAATGGGAAACCAGGAATAACCCCCCGGGGTTCCTCTGAGCCTGGCGGTTTCTGGAGCCTGGGGTCAGATGACTGTTATTGTAGCTAAAGGTGTTTAACCCCAATTGATTTTGACAAGCCCTATTAGCAGATCCCCCAATTACTTATTGGGTTTTCAGAGGAACGTTGTCGATTTAAGGCTGGATGCTCTAACCCGAGCGCTGCTGACAGGACGCAACAGGTACCAAAGCTGCTTCTGCAGGAGTCGATGGAAAAACTCCCCATCGATCTTCAGGGCCAAATTCTGACCCTTTTCCAGGGCCTGGCAGCTCTCAAGGGTGTCAGAGTCAGGCCCGGAGAGCAACGGGCTGGAATGAGACATATGAAGATTCCTACCCGGCAAAGCGCTGAGCATCCTTGGAGCAACCCTAGGTTGGGCTTAAAGCCCAGGTGACTTGTTTGCAGGGCAGCTGCCTGCATCCCGGCGCTGGGGAACTGTGCAGGAGCTGTGGGACCTGGTGCAAAGCATAGCAGAGTCCCTGGAAAACTGTCCAGAACAGGCTGAGGGTTGTTCCTGCTCCCCTTCAAAACTGATCTGTTCCCTAGCTGGGTCCCGGCTGGTGGAGAAGGGAGCTGAGAGGGTCTGGTACCACTGGTTGCTGGTGGTGGCTGCAGGAGAGAAGGGAGGTTGCTCCGCATCTTTGCATCCTCCAAACCAGTGTTTATCCCACCGGGTTGAATTCAGAGCCCCAAAGCCATGCAGGCTGGAGCTGCTGCTGGGCAGGCAGAGCAACCGCATGGAGACTTGTGTCTGCAAGAAATATCGAGTGAGGAGCTCTCTGAGGCTCGTATCCCAAAGATGGTTTGAGATCATTTGGACAGGAATGGGAGTTGTGTGCCTAAGTAATCTCAGAGGATCTGCATTTAACAGCATTGCTGAATTTTTTTTATTTTTTTTATTTTTATAATGCAGCAGCTGGGAAATAAAAGCATCACTTGAGGAAAGAAATCGCTGCATTAGTCTAATATTTTAATGAAGTGCTGTGCTGTATTGCTGTGCGGGTCGGATGTAGGTGTTTGTAGGTGGCAGGCAGCAGCCTGCTTGTCACCCATCCTGGGGCAGAGAAATGTGACCGTTACACGTGCAAATACAGTTTAGCCCGAAAATTGCTTTCGGGCAGCAAAACAAATAACCTCTTGGAAGCCCTGCAGGTTTCACACTTGCTTTTGCGTCTCGGTTGCTTAGGGAGAGGAGTCACCCGCTCGGGGAAAACAAACAGCCGGCATTGCCTGCTTGGCTGGGAGCTCGCGTGGGTTTTTCTCGAGCCCAGCGAGAGGCTGGAGCTGCTGTGAGACTGCGCCGAGTCCGCTGGGAGGTTTTGTAACAAACACCTTGTAAAATGCAAATATTTGAATAGCAACGTTCACAAGTAATGTGCCAGGCCAAGGAACAACTGCTCACGTTTCTTGCTGGTTGTTCGAAACTTAAGGATGAACTTCAGGTTTTTGCAGAGCCAAAAGCATTGAATACCCTGTTTACAACTGATACACTCATCCCTCAGTTAGTGGACAGGTTTATGAGCCATTTATTTAAAAGAGAAGAGACCCTAGTTAATCAGAAGTCTATTCTTAATAGTTTCTTAATCATCTGACAGCATTTCGTAACTGTGTCTTGTTTTCTATTATGGGCGCAATTGCATTAAGTGTGCTCATTCCCCATGTACTATCTCTGAAATTAATTTTCACTTTGAAAACTGCTCATATTCTTCCAAATAAAGGATTATACTTAAAAGGAAAACATTTCTTTCAGATGATTGTTTTCAAAAGAACCAGTTCCTTGCCTTGTTTTGGGTTATTAAAGTTTTTTTGGTTTTATTGCAGGCGTTTTTAACTCAGCCTCCAGAAAGTTGGGCAAGGGAGGAGGCTGCCGTAGGTGTTGGAAAATGCTCAAGGGTGACTTTGGTGATCGACGTCCTGTGTAACCTTGGTCAAGTCACTGAACACCTAATGGTAAGGAGGCCTTTTACGCTGATTTTGGGGGGGTTATTAGTTATCTGACAATGTGTCTCTGGTATCTCTGCCTGTCTGCGGGGTGTGAATAATGGCTGAAGGAGCGGTGTTCCTCCCAGCCTGCTCTGTGCTCTGGTGGGCTCCAAGCCTCTGAAGGGACTGGATGGTGTCATCTCCATACTGGAGCTCATTGACCCTCCAGCACAGGAGATCTCATACCCCGACCTGCTCGGCTCGCATCCTGCTTTTCACTGGGAGACTCCAAACTACCAAGGTGTTTGCATCCCTCTGTGGGTGCAGAAGTCACTCCTCCTTCTCCAGGCGCTTGGCTGCCCTCAGAACTCTTGATTTACAGTCGTGTGAGCGCGAAGAGAAAGGGGCTTTGCCTACACCCGCTGCCACATTTATGGGGTGCTTTGTCTACACCCACTACACGTTTATGGGGTGCTCAGTAACATCCCATCAACTTCCCGGGGGCTCTGCACCAGCTTGAATCAGGCCATTAAAGTGACCTGCAAAGCTTTGGCTTAAGTGTTATGTCTTCTCCCACCAACTGCAATATTCAGGGGAATGCTGATATCAACGAGAAAACTCCTGGTGATGGCTGGGGCAGAAACAAATTATTTTCCCACTAGGGAAAGGTCATCTGTGAAATTTCACGGACAGTCCCCTCATTCGCTAAACACCCCTTTCCCTTGGCTTTTTTTTTTTTTTTTTTTTTTTTTTTTTTTGGTGTGTGCAATTGCGTGTCAGACCAAGTGCACTCAGAATGTGAGCAGGGTCTGATACAAGGAGGGTGAAATGAGATAATCCATGTTTTCATCATCCATAGGCCTCTCTTTTCACGGGCCGTGGGCCGTACTTTATTAGGCTGAGCAGCTCTGGGCCTGCAAGAAAGAGGAGCCCTTTCTCATCCCGATGAGAATAGTGCAGTGAATGGATTCCAAGTGTTTACTCAGCATTTGTCTCGTGGTTTATCAAAGGAATGAGGAGGAGGTGCCGACAGACCTTTTGTCCCACTGATGTGTTATGACAATGTTCCATGAATATGCAGAATGGCAGAAGGGATTAGAGCCAGTACAATTCCCCTCCGGCGCTTTTTTTTTTCTTTTTTTTCTTCTTTTTTTTTTTTTTTTTTTTTTTTTTTTTTTTTTTTTTTTTTTTTTTTTTTTTTTTTTTTTTGCCTGGGATGTTCAGGGGTTTAAGAGTGACCTGCTCACAGTCAGGGCACTAAACATCAGATTTTCCTACAGATAGGGGTGTAAAAATCCCACACTTGTCCAAAGCTGTTAGCATCTGACTTGAAGGTCGGGCTGTCTTAGTCACTAGCTGCTCTTTATGAAATTTCAGCTGGCAGGAACTGCCTGGCTGAAAGCTTTGTGTTTTGGGAGACATGGAGATATTGGGGCATAATTAAAACTTGAGTCAATCAGTGACACGTGAAGCCCAGGCCAGTGGCGATGTGACTGCTGCTTTCTGGTCTGCCACTGTTGGTGTAGGCTGGCAGCGGTACCTCACTGTGTTTTTTCCGTTACTTCCCAGAGCCCTGGTCCAGGAGTTTGGGTGTGATTCCGTAAACGCTGCTGACATCAGGCACGGATGCTCTTCATGCTCCATGTGCCATTTTGGGTGGACAGATTAATGAGTTAACCCTTGCGACACACCTCTGAGTCAGGTGATGAACATTATGTTTGTTTTCAGTATGGAGAGACTGCAGTAGGATGGTGAGAGCAGGCACATTGCTCCACACCACCAAAGTGCTGGGCATAAATCCAGCCTTTCCTCTTGTGTTTCTGACCCTTTGGCTCCAAGTAACTCTGCTGAGCAATGGTCAGCAGCTATGGACCCATTATCAAGGCTGGTAATGCGTTTCTTCTGTGTAGTTGAGCAAAGGTCTCTCACCTGAGAAATTACCCTCTGCTGGTTTCCTACATCCCAAGAATCTTTTCTGTCCTGCTCCCCAAATGGTCTGTGGGGGAGGTCCCCAGATAGATAAGGGGAATGATGATTTTGTGTCCTGGTTGGGTCTTACCCTGGGAAGAGGGTGTTGGACGTGCTCAGCACTGGTCTGATTCTGCTCCAGTCCAACTCAACAGATCAAAGTACTGCTGAGAGCTGTTAAATCCACCTGAAATCTCCCCCACCTCAACTAGAAAGATGAAGCTAGCCTGTTCCACCCCTGCTGCATATGGGTAAACTGTTTGTTTAGGGCCTTTCCAGCATGCCCTCACTTTCTGTTTGGGATTTTGGTTGCTCTGTGGAGGATCTGGAGGACATTTGGTCTGGGGCAGATGAGAATTGGGACATAGTCTGCTCTCATCAAGCTCATGGGAATCACCCTGGCTGTGATGACCACAGCATCTGCTGTGGGGAAATCCAGCGAAGGCAGCCGCAAGAGGGAGGAGATCGCTGTCAGCTCTTCCTTTACAAGGCATTTGTGCCACAATGCTCTGAAGGTGGCCAAGGACACCAAGTTGTATGGGGTGCTCAGCTGCTGCCCCCATGGCATACGTGGTGTGCAGGGCTCTGGTCCAGATACTGCACAGATCATCCCATGGCAGGCTTAGCCTGGGGCCAGCATTGCCACTGGTTTTCCCCAGAATGGGTGGGAATGGGGGGGTTTCTCCACAAGCATCAGCATGAACGAGGCCTGCAAGACCCTCTGGGGCATCAGGTCTCCTCAGAATGAGGCACTTGCTGAGCGTGGAGTTGCCAAGTTTGTAATTGGAGTGTATGTAGGGAAAAAAGTGAATAAAGAGGCAGAACCTCCTTGCGAGTCCTGGCACTGGCAGTGGAGAGGTACCGCCTGCTATTGTGGCACGCTTATTCTGCTTGCTGAAGTCCCTCTCCACCCACTTGGGAACACAAGCAATAATTAGGTTAATGAATTTTGATACAATTATCTCAAGTCCAGCTCTTGGCTGGTGGCCCCATGAGGGCAGTTGGCAATGGTTCCTGCTGACGGAGGGTGCGTGCTGCGTTTTGCTGGCCAGGGAGGTTCTCAGTCAGTCTTGGCTTTGGGGGAGAAGTGACTACCTATCTCCAGAGGTGAAGGACCACTTCCCAGCTGGTGCTGACATCCCCTCTGTGGGGTCTGGTCAGCAATGGGGTGTGGTCCTGGCAGCTGAGCAGAAGCACCTTGGGCTTGTTACTCAGGTCAGCCAAACTCTTGAGATTGGCTTAAAAAGAAAGAGGACATTTTTCTTCATCTGCCTGCTTTCACCATCAGCAGCAGCACTGTATCTTCCTCTGCCCTCTGTGGGTGTGCATGAAGGATCGCGGTTTTCATGTTGTCCTCTGCAATTGGGACTCCTCTGCTATGGTGTAAGGAAAAAAAAAAAACAACAAACCAAAACAATTAAATGGGAATAAATCCTTCTCGCTCTGAGAAACCTGCGATGAAAACACAAGGGTTGGCAGCCCTGGGAAGGAGGCCAACCTCGGTCCCACAGGACACTTACAGCACAGACAGCTGACTGTTGAAAAGGCCTTCCATCCTCATTTGCTCATCTTTTATCCTCTGGGATTTTGTTGACTGCTGGAGGCTGTGTCTGGCCCCCGTTTTCTTAGGGGGAGACTAAGCAGTGGAAGAACAAACCCACGGCAGCTGCCAGCCTCTGGATTTTGTGGCTTTAGAAGGCAAAGCCATTAGGACCTGTTTGCAACCAGCTAATTATGTGGTGGAAGCTGCTGAACTCTCCGGTGGGTGCTGGCATGCTGCTGACTGCTTTCTGGGGCTCCTCTTAACCCCTTCAGCCCTGTGGTTAAGTATGTATCTCAAATATCTCAGTGTGGATGTGCTCTTCATCTGGAACTCAAGACAGATCTTCTCACTTCCACTCTGCCTGAACAAGTTTGTGCCTCTTAGGACTGCTTTTTATTGCTGTTGATGTTTTTTCTTTAAAAACTTTATGGCAAGATGCAAGTGCCTGTTCACATTGGTTTGGATGGGAGTTGCGTTTCTAAATTGCTCTTACAAACCTCTCCCAGACTCTTTATGCTGGAAAGATGATGACCAGATCCTGACTTTTTTCTTTTTTGACCCACTGCCAGGCTTGCTCCAGGTTTCCTGTGTGTCTCCCCCTGCTTCAATTTCCCTCCCTGTGTGGTGGGGAACAAGATGCCCATTTTTCGTCTTTTAGGTCTTTGAAGATATGCTGTGCCTACTGAGAGAGACACAAGGCAGGAAAATTTGTGCAAAGCTTGTGCACTCCAAGTTTGGTGGAAAGAGCATCCTCCAAAAAGAGTATGTAGCACAGCAAACTGACCAAGAAAGGGGAAGGGAGCAGCTGATGCTCAGTTTTGTCTCCTGACTTCTGTGCCTGCAGAAATCTGTACCAGACCTGCTCCTGTTACCTCCTGGAGACCTTCAACTGCTGTTTTCTAGTTGATGCTTTCATGCCATTTGGAAGGGGGTTTCTTCCCATAGCACCAAGGGAGTCCACCTCCCTCCTAGCCTGGCTCCCATCATGAAGCTCTGCTGAAGTGTTTCATTCAACATTTCTTCTGCAAGAACAAAACATGCTCTTGGTCATCCCTGGGAAAGAAATCCCTCCTTTCCCCTGGCACCTCATCATCTTGGGTCTCAGCTGGCCTGTCATGCTGCACAGGCAACCTTTTTGCTGCTGACCCCTCTCCTCTCAAGCCCATCAGATGGAGCAGGCAGGGGAAAAGAAGGTGAGAAGCTCTGAAGCTCCGGCTGCAGTGGAAAAAGAAGGATCTTGTGCTGTTTCACCGTGGGTTTTTCATTCAGGAAAGTCCACCACAGAGTCCATTGTTTGATCATTCCTATTCAAAAGCTAAGTTATGAATGTTCAGAGGAAACCTAACCTTTATGGTTAAGCCGTCAGCTCCATCCTACAGAGTCATGGTAAAAATGTGTTTCATGCAAACAAAAACTAAACACATGCAATACATGCAGGGTAACTCAAACGACATGATGTATGTGGGAAAAGCTTCCAAAGACAATAATTAGATGTGTCTGCAAAGTCCACAGGAGTGTGTTTCTTGATTCCATCAGAGAGTATTTGAACTCTGGTCGGTTATGCCACTGGTTTGCTGCTTTGCTCCAGGTGAGCCAGTCCTTTATGCCCCACTTGCTATCTCCATTTAGAAGTGGGCAAAATAATTTCTGACCTTTCCCCAAGGGCATATTGTATCAGATGTTTTTAAAGAAGGGTGTTTAATGTTGACATCATGTGGTCTCTGATCCATGCTCACAGGCCATCCTTAATGCTGAGATGTGGGACGGGCTGAGCTCTCTTCCATGCTTAGCTCGTGAAGGAGGTCAACGTTCTGTTTTGCACCTACCCTGTTTGGGGAACCAGGATCCAAGCCAGGCTGCAAGTCCAAATCCTTCTCCCTCGTTGTTTATACTCAAGATGACAGTACCAGATGGAGCTGGCCTTATCGCCAACCTTGTAGATGAACCCTGAGACCTCTTCAGCCTGCTACATTATCAAAAAGTGCAGCTCCTCTCAAGCATTGTATCAAAACTTCTGGTCCAGGCTACAATGTGGTTTTGAGCTGGCAACATGAATAGAGAAGAGGCAGGACCAGGAGTGTGGGTGCTTTGGACCTCTTTCAAGTTCACCTCTGTGTGGACCAGTGGGGTTTCCTGCCACAAGACGGGCAAATCGGTGACCTGTGTCATAGTGCCTGGGGTCAGGACTGTGAGCAGGGAAAGTGAGTTGCAGAACAGCCCTGGGAGCTCCAGGCATGAAGTCAAAAAGCCAACAGAAAGAAGTATGAGGGGCTTGGAGCCCCAGCAGAGAGGTCATGGCCCCCACAGCTCACGCTAATTGGAGGGGCTGAGGAGGTACAAGCGCTGTTTTGGGAGGAAACAGCCTTCCTAGGTCATAGGGCTGGCCTAAATATACATTCTGTTTCTCATCCAAACAGAAGCAATTCAGCAAAGCCCGCATCTTGACTAGCCAGGGTGCAGCTGGGGTACCACTGTAGAAGCAGAAGTGATGTGATGTGGTCCTCCAGAACTGCTACTCCAGAGCAAGCAGTGATGGATGAACATGAAACACTGTCCCCAGGCACTCAGCTCTGACAGAAACCACCCAGGATCTGGATGCTGGTGCCAGCTGTCTACCTGCATCAAACACTGCTGTGATATGGAGATTCCCACCTCATCTGATGGACCCCGGTGTCCACAGCACTTCAGAAGTGGCAGCTGGAAATGAATTAGCTACATCTCTGCGGATCCTCAAAATAAAAAAACGTCTGGGTTGATTCTCCCAGCCCCAAGTAGCACCAGGGAGGGATGGTTTTGGCTAGGAGGAATGTGAGACAAACACTGTGATTCATACTTGTCCAGTCTGATTTGAATCCGAATCATCTCTCTTGCCTTCTCATGAGAAAATGGTGTGATGAACCCTGACCTGTCGTGGCTGGAGACCCTTTTGCTGTACCACATGCACTTTGAAGTCATTGCATCAAATTTTAGTTATTGATCGTTTGTGGAGTGGTCTCAAAGGCAGATGAGGTCTTTACAACTTTGGCCAAGTTGTCTCCGCTCCAGACAACCAGCTTTTCCAACACAGACATGTGGCGAGCAGTCCCTGTTTTGGGCAGAAGAGCTGGGCAGTGGCCAGGCCACCCCCTCTATGCCTGGGGAACTTGAAGGTAGGTGTCTTGCGCCTGGACTTGCCTATTGTCTTGCCCAGCTTTAGGGTGTCCAGCAGAGATGTTGTGCTTGGCTGCCAGCCCCTGGCTCCCCATCAGCACTGCAGGCCTTGGAGACCCCTCCCCAAGATAGCAAGTGAGAATGTGAACTGGGTGGGAGGATCTCTGCTCTTTTCCCCCCCAGATCATCATCATCATCTCATGTCTTTGCCTCTGCACCCTAGATGGGATACTTTGCCTGCTCCTAGCCTTGCTCCATCCCCACCATCTCAGGAGACCCGATGTCCTACCCAGCCTCCATCCACCTAGTCCCACCAGCTCATGGGGCACCCCATACCTTCTGCTTAGATTCATGCTCCGCCTGAACTACCAGGAGGGGATTGACAGAGGAGCCTGGCTAGGCTGGGGGGATTAAAGAGCCTTTGTTTCAAAAGCATTTTAAGCGGTGAGAAAAAAACAACCTGCCAACCTGGCTGCAAGCAGATTGGGCTGAAGGTACAAGACGGAGGGAAATTTTCCATGACAGAGGTGTGCTCCTGGCCTAAGGGAAGGGAAAAGGCTATTATAGTTGGAGTGAATGAAATCACTGCTGGCAGGAGCATTAAACAGAGGAAAAAGAGAGCGGGTAGTGAGCTAGCAAGATGCGATTTTATCCGTCTGCCTGGGCTTGCAGCTAATTGGTCTGGTAGTTGTAAGAGAGTAGCAACTGGTCATGGAAAAGCCCTTGCCTGGGAGGCCTGGTGTGCAGCATCTGAGGCACTTGGGCACCAGTTCCTTGATTTCATGGAAAAACACAAGCCTTGGCAGGTTTGGGGGGCTAGCTGGAGCTGTGGTGTAGACAGGGTCTCTGCAGCAGAAATGCTTCTCGCGTGGCAGCTGGCAAGCACTGGGGCAGAGGCAGGGCTTTCCGGTGTGGGAAGGGCTCGGGCTAACGTGTGGGGTCAGGGAGATGCAAATAGTGTGGGAGTGAACTCCTGCTGCAGTGCCCGTGTCCAAGCTAAGTTTTCCTGCCTGTTCCTGTCCCGTTCTTGTGATCCTCAGGTGGATCTGCAGAGGCTTTTGGCAGGCCCAATGGGCCAGGTTCTCACATGGACCTGGCTGCCTATTTATGTGGTGAAAGCATCAAAATTTCTGGAGACGGGCCATGAACGAGCTTTGGAGAATGACCCTACAGAGCACTGAGCTTTAACCACCTGCCTCATGTCCTCTGAACAAAACCTGGGAAACCTGCTCAATGTGCATCAGCATTTTGTTGGGAAGGGACAATTTTTTAAGGAGCACTGGAGGTAGTTGGAAAGCAGGAGACTGAGGTTTCTTGTGAAGGTTTGCTCTTGCAAGGGTTGTCCTCAGTAATTTTGTGTGATGGTTTCTTCTGGTTGCTGCATAGCTTGTATCTTTCCAGGACAGAAGGATGGTCAGAGGACAGTCAAAGCTGCACCCTGCTCAGAGCAGCATGTTGGTAAGGCATGCTCCCAAGAGATGTTTTTTGAACCTGTGCTGTGGATGTATCGCAATGATTGTAACAGCCTCTTTGGGTTTCTAGAGTATTTAATATTGCTTTATAAAAACAAATATTTAAATGTTCCTTACTAACCCCATGCATGACCCACGCTTTGCTCTTCTCAGTGTGTTGAAGCCACCAGGCAGGACAGCTGAGCCACCAGGGAGAGGGACCAGCTCAGTCTGGCCCTTGGGCTTGGTCTTTTCTTAGGCTTGGGGTTTGGTCACGAGGTACGGACCTGGGGCAGGCAGGAATTTGGGGCTTTTTTTTTGCTCCAGGAAAAGGGAAAATGAAATATTTATTTACCTCAAATATTGAGGTTTGTCTTGAACAAAAAAAGCACCAACATTTATAGAAGCCAAGTCTCCAAAGCTCCAAACCAAATTTTGACCCTGAATCATGGTTTTCAATAGCTCAAGTCCCTTAGCATCTGTTTTGTTTTCTTTCAAGTTTAAACAAATAGGTGCTTCTGTTAAGAATATTATTTTTTGTAAACAGACAGCAAAAAAGATATTTTTTTTTCCTCCCATCCCCTTCATTTCCATAGGAATAAAAGAAAACTTCACAATCTTTATATCAAAATGAATTTGGGGTGAAAATCTTGACTGGTTATAGTGAAAAAAAAACCCTTCTCTACATAGATGAAAAATAGTTTGCAAGTCTCTTTTGGAATTTTTCCCTGATGCTCCCCAGTTTGGTAAATGCTTTACCTGTACTTTTTGTGAAGAAATGATTTTGCCTGGACCTTGCTGCACAATTTCCTAGAAATACATCAGTGACTCAAAGAGTTAGTTCTCAAGAAGAACTTACTTGGTTTTGTTATCCGCTTCCTGCGTCTTGAAGAAATGGAATAGCTCAGGAAGGGTGTTTAATTGTGGCTCCTTTGATCCCAGGCTGTCATTGCCCGGTGTCCTGGGCTGGTTTTTGTATGGCTGCTGACCCTGTAGCTGAGCAGCACGGTGCCCCAACTCCTGCACGTGTGCTAGTTGTGGTTACAAGCCACAGAGTTGACCCTCTGGGTCTCCTGTTTTGCTCTTGCTGCTGTTCTCCATCACATGTTCCTCCTCTGAGAGGTGGCATACCATGAAGGAAATCTCCCAGCAGGAAAGGGTTGTTCCCCCCCCCCGCAGCTGTAGCCACCTCATCCTAATGTACTGAGCTCTTACGTGAGCAACGCAATTCACCTTCTGGTGGTGAAGCCTTCCCATCACACAAAGCAGCTGTGGTAGGACCTTCTCTCAAGCTTCTTCTGAGGGTCTCCATCTGGGAGTTTGGAGCATGGATGGATTCAGATAGGGATGTTCTGAGGGTGGGAATGGGACCGACTGCTGTTATTTCAAGGCAATAGTACTCATGCAGCTTTCAGCCAAGGAAGTCCCTGAATGTTTGGTTGTTAGTAAGATGATGGCCATGCTAAGAGCACCATCAGCAGGTCGTGTATCATTGAAGCATCCCTCAGAGGCCATTGCTGGCTTGGAGGCTGGAGGACACTTTGGACTGCTCACTCCAGCAGTCCTCGGAGAGGAACCAGAGAGGTCCTCGCTCCCAAGGCCCCCACCCCTTCTTTTTCCTTGCACATCCCAGGGGTGGCTGAGATACTGATGACTCTGCTTCATGACTAAGGGGAGTGCTCTGCGAAGAGGGATGCTCCAAACGCAACTGTCCCCGGTGCAGCTACCTAGGCTGTTGTTTCACTTAAGATAGTGCAAACCCACTGTTCCTCAGCATGGCCTCGTTAAAGAATGTGAACATCCCGCCGGTTACCCCCATACTGCATGCAGTTTAGCAGAAGATTGCTTTGTTTTGGGGCAAGCAAATGCATGTTTTTTTAACCCACATGGTTGCAAAGAGCAACTTGGAAACGTGGCCTGGGTACCACTGATGCAATACCTGCCTGGGCACACACGGGGCTTGAAACAGCAGCTCTCTGAGGTGCAACAGCAACCCTGTTCCTCTGCAGTGGAGCAAGTTCACCCATGCTGTACAGTGATTTGTGGGTGTGACATTTCTAAAGGAGGCTGCAGCTCTACCGCAAAATGGTTTGGGGACTGGAGGTACAAGAGCAGTTGAAATCTCTCTGCATACTCAGTTAGGATGAACTGATGCAGAAGGCAGCAGATGCCGGCAAAACTTACATATACCTAGTAAATGTGATTTATTCCCTCCTCGTCACTTCATTTTAAAAAGACCCAGATCGCATTTGTTTGGTAGCCATCTTTATTATCATATTCCACCTTTTTACGGAAGATCTAGGGCACGAAGAGTACCCTGAGTTACAAAGCATATGTGAGAATCAGAGTCTGTCTTGTTTGGCTTTCCTTATTCAATGGTAAAACACAGTTTGTTTCCTGTCTGTGTGCTCCTGCCCATCTCCATCCTGCTGTTTTATCCGTCTGTCAAAACTAGCTGGACATCTGGGTCCCAACCCGGTGAAGTTGAGAGCAATTTGAATGGTCCTGTCAGCTTTAAAGTAACTACTCACCAGCTGGAGTCCCAGCCAGCCTGCAGCCGGAGATGGGGCCAGGGCTTCTCCCACTGCGCGTAGTGAGATCAGGGCCTTGGACTATAAACACTTCACACAGTTGGGTCTTCATGTCCTGTTGCCCAGATGAGACGTCTCTTCCTTTGCTAGATGTGATCTCAGGTGCAGGCAGCTCCAGCCCCAGCCATACTGTTGGTTTTCATTTCCAACTCCTTTTCTGATGTTTAGACCAATAAAAAAGGAGAAAGTACATGATAAGCGAGGGCTGTTTGATATGATGGATTAAGAAAATCAATGTTTGATATGATTCACTGCTGTTCCTCCTTTGCACCCTGTAAGACTTCCCTCCCAAACGTGTTCTTGCTAGATCAGAATACATTAAAATCCTTGCATTAACATGAAAATCTCACCAGCTAATGCCTGCAGAACTGAAGATTTCCATCTCCCCCAGGGGTGTAATTTTCTTTGTTCTTTCTGGAGAGATCTTTAGTGACTCCCTTCTTGTGAGTCTGTCCTGTCACCCTCTCCAATGACTGGAAAAGTCAGATCCTCTGACTGAAATGAACTGGCTGCATTCAGACACTTGCTCGATTTAAATGCACACTCTGGGAGAAATAAGAATCTTCCATCCTTTTAACCTCAGCTCTCTCAAAGTGAATAAATGGTCCCTGCCATGGCCTTGATTTGCTTTTCTCCCTGAAGATCTGTGGCTTCTATGGAGAAAGGCACCTTTCTCTAAGGTTGCGTTTCACCCTTTCTCACTTGCTCTCCGTCCTCCAGCCGACACCTACACTCCCGTTATCCCCATTTGGCAGAAGGGGAACTGAGGCAGTTTACTCCAACAGCAGCTGGTCTGTGGCAGACCAAGACTGGACCCGACACAGCTCTGTTAGACCTGCCTGAGCCCTAAAGAGAGTAGAAGAACCACAAATATCGCACGAAAAATAAAGCAAGAACAAAACCACATGCAGACACGAGCAGGGAAACGAGCAATGGTGGGAAATAACCTGGTTGGTGAATTTTTTCTTGGACTATAGAATAAAACCATGAGGAAATGCTTAAAGGAAAGGACGGAAGAATCTCTTCCAAAAGGCTGGATGGCTTTTAAGTTTAAAAAGGAAAGGAGGAGGGTGATATGGCCTGGTTGAGATCACATACTTGCCTCTGTGGAAACAGGCTTTCGTCCCACTCTGCTATTCAAAATACAACCAAATTACAAAGTTGAAGGCTGTGATTTTTATTCTGCTGCAGGATATGCGGAGGGATCTGCCACTACATTAGTGGCGTAGATATTTCCACCTGTCATCTCAGAACACAGACATGTAGCTACATGTGAAGCTGTGATCTGGCTATAAAAGTCCTCCCAGCTTGTCCAGCCCACCCCGATGCAGCAGCTCCCTTACCTGGTCCAGGCCAGGCTCTGCACAGGCAGGTATCTGGCTTAGAGGTGATGCTCAGCAGCAATAGGTGAGGACAGTGTGAAAGCCCATGGCTTTTTTAGTGCTGATAAAGCAGCCAGCAGCCCCCCAGCTCAGGTATTGGCATATGCTGTGGATGGTGAGCTGCGGTTCCACCCAGCTGGCTCTGGAGTGCAGGATGAGATCTGAAGAGGTTCCCCTGAAACCCGGCAGGACTTTTGGAGTCGGGTGTCTTTCTTCAGATTCAGCTGTGGGCTCAGGCCCTCTGTAGTAATAGAGAGACCACCCCTTCCCTGTCTGCCTCCCAAATGCCATGCATGTCGTGCATCCCTTGCCCACCCCGCGGGAGGCACCTGCGGGCAGCTCAGAGTTCTGTGGACCATTTTTATCTCTCCCAGGGGAGAGAAAAACTTTTCCCAGGATTTCCTCACCCAGGAGGTCTCACCAGGCTGCAAAGTAACTAAACCGAGGGGCTTGGTTTTGGGGGAGAACCCCCCAGCTGTTGCCGCCGCTGCATCTGGGGCCACATCCAAGCGCTTTTCCCAGGGAAAAAGAGACAACGAAATCCAAGCGGTGGGGGGGTCCCGACGGGAGGTTACCTGCTCTGCTGCTGGTGGCTGGCTGCGGCACCAAACTCACCCTGATCTGGCCATCGGGATTCGTTTTGTTTAGTTTTTCTCCTGGGCGGAATCATCAGTTAAAAAGAAAGCAAAGCGACAGGGAGAAGGAGCGGAGCCGTCCGCCGCGCTGACACCCGGGACCCCCGGGGGAGGGACCGCTCGGGGGCATGGCTGCGAAATAAAA